>JAEIIO010067010.1:0-17458 GCA_018874655.1 Drosophila diplacantha | reverse complement strand
TAATATCGACCTACTGATTATCGAGATAGAGGATCATACAGCTTATAGGTGTATATGAAATACAATAAAATGTTATATTAATAAGACAAATTCTAAAGCCAAATCCTTGCAAATCCCCGGTAAAAGTATAAAGTTCCTTCACAATCTGTTAAATTAATTTAAACGCTCTACTTTCCACAGGCTGATCCTCTTTGATGATACCCAGACGGACTACTCTCAAGCCCACTTTCAAGTGGCCGCATCGAAAGGCTAATTGACTCCACAAACTCGCAGCACTAAGGAGGAAAATCAATTCGAATAGTTCGCTGAGTTTCTAAGAAAACGCTCCAAACAATTGGAAAACACTAGCCCAAAACTAAGCGCCGGGCATGGCTAAAGAGTACAAATGATGCCACTGCTGCTGGATGGCCCAGATTCATGATACACTTCGCCCAAAATGTCAAGTCAAAGGGAACAAAGTCTCGGGGCCGACAAAGGGCTCTGACGTTTGATCTAGACGCGGCGATGATGATAGCTGATGGATCGGTAGGACTTTGCCACGCGACCGCAGCTCAGGCCAAATGCGATCCCGGACCAAGCATTATACTGCAATATTTCGGGAGAAAGGTTTGCGGATAGCCCAAAGACCGGCAACGCCCCTTCGGGGTTTTCCAATTAGCATTTTTGCCTGTGATCGGAGATCTACCTGCGATCTCAAGAGCGGTTTTCTCCAGAGTCCAGCGGAGGCCCTGTCAAAATAGCAACAATAGGTAGTTGTCGGTAGGCGGTTCTGGTTGAAAGTGGGCAACCTTTTTGGCCGGGACACAATAGGCCAACTGATGATAATCCTTCGCTGTGTTGCGTGTTTCTAGGGCTTCCCCTCTGTCCCAGGATTAATCGTTTTCGTTTTGCGGATTAGCTGTTGGCGCTAAATTGCGAAAATGCGATTAGAAAAAGTCAAGAATTCCATGGGAATTTCTTTTCTATTTATTCTAGTGCACTTGTTGATCCCTCTCGCTTTGTTTTAAAATCACGAACAATGGAGTGATCTTTGCTGGGTTTTTGGTTGGCTTCTATTGTTCTTTGGCCCATTGTTTCCCAAATTACCATGTAATAATCTGGAATTATGGAATATTATACATATGCAATGTTTGTTTCCAAATAAATTTCTTACTGGTCCACGGCACACAGATGTGAAATATCCGCAGACAGCGTGTCTGGTGAGGGATTTAAAGGCAGTTTAGGAGGTAAGAATAAGAATTTGTTTAAAGAGGTTGAAAGTAAAAATGCTAAACTCTGAATACTAAGATTTTATATATATTTTATTAAAATATGTATCATTTACATATCCTAAAACCAGTACTGATCTCTCGAAAAAATGAATAAACTAACTCTCTCCTTTATTTTCTATTAAAAGTAAATTGGATAATCAATAAAAATGTAAATCTCTCGCTTAGATGTCGATCCGTAGAGGAGCATGCGACAAAATTTCCACAAAACTCATGCCATAACTTAGACACACTTCAAAGGTCCTGAAGCAGGATCCCTTCTCTCTATCCACAAAGTGTCCGTTAGCGCCCCTGAAAGTGTCAGGCAATTGCGTGCGTTTATGGGAATTTATTGACACTCGAAGCGAGGATCGTCGATACCAGCAAGGATATCGGCCAAGCAGGTAGCCAGCGCCGATGGGTATCATAAATTGTCATCGCATAAATATAGTGCAACTAGGGGATCAAGCGTAGCCCGGGTGACATTTATGACTCTATTACCCGTCTGCTCTGGCTGCTCCTGATTCCTCCTCCTTCTGTAATCAGCGTCCTTCGCACACGTGAGCTCCGCTGTCCTCGTATCTTAATAAGCATTTAATGGTAGCGGTAAACGATGCCCAAACAAAGTCCCAGTGAGATAGGGGCAACGCAAAGTGTTAATGGATGCTGTGATAAGAGAGCCCTAAGGGAGTAGCAATCTCAAAGTAATCGCGCAAAATTCCTTTGTCCAGTGACAAAGTAAACCTTTAGGGAGTCATGTGGAAGAGTGTAGAATTAGTAATATTTAGTATTCGGATACAATTTTTCGATTGAGCTCTCATATTCAAGTTTCTTCAATAAATAACCCTTCGCTTTACATAAATACATATTGCTAAGTCTTTATTTAAAATAATTGGAAAGAACTGATTACGACAAACGCTGTGCTCAATAGTTACATTATAAACTACATATTAATTCGTTCACAGTTCACACACAAATGTATATTCGGCTAAAAACAATCCATCAACTGTGAATGGCTTACGAACTAAGTGCTTTATGAAATCATTTTGATTTTACAACCACAATCGACGGCGGTTATCTAATACTCTTGTTAAATTTCGGTATGTTCAATCACAAAATGGGATAATATCGGTGTGAGCTCTCGGTTGGGGCGATTTGATATATGATATTTCTGTATAAGCTTGCGAGATGGTCCGTCATGGTTACTTTTAGTTTATAGAATTGTTATATTTTAGTTCCAGTGATATGAAGGGCTCTTTCTTGATTCGGGTTTAATGATATTAATTTTTCTGTGCGAATAAATATTAATTTAGCTACAATATAAAATTAATACGCTGGAGAATACAAATATATATATGGTTAAAGGACGAGTCGGTGTGTCAATGAATAATTAAACTTAAAAGTAAGCCGCCTTGGAAAACCAAGAAATTTAACTTTAAATTATGAGTAGTATGTAAAAACATTCACAATAGCAGTTTTTGACTGCTTTTTAAGCACAAAAACATTAAAATAATTGAATATAAACGTTTAAAACAAATTAAAACCGTATTATTTTTTAATTTTTCAAGTGATACTAAATAGTTTAGTGACACACTGCGACTCGACCCTAATAGATATCATATTCCTCGATTTAAACGCTTTATATGTTCAAGCACTCACAGAAACGCACCAAACACATCGAGTTCGTTCCAGATGCCCTCTGGTTCTCCATCTTCTCTTATCACTTACAGCGTCGTGGACGTCACCGTGCTTACGCCATGGACCAGAATTGTGGGCGGCAGCTCGGCGGTCAGTTCGGTCAGCAGCTCCATGTAGCTGGCGCTGCGCTGTGCGAAATCCGGCGTTGATAGCTTCGGCGGTGCTGCGAGATAGATAAACGACAATGCCGTCTGATCGGACCGTTCGCGTATAATTTGATTCGCTCGCTGCATGTAGATTAGCGAACGATTCAGCCTCTCCTCGCCCAGCTCGTCATCGTCGTCTTCCAGCGGGGCATTGTCTGCCTTGGCGGTGAATTGCTTGAGGGTGCGGGCATGCCGGCTAAAGTCACTGTCCCGGCTCCATTCCTGGATCTCAACAATGTCGGCTGTGATGCGGAGCTCCTTTAGCGACTGCTCCAGCTTCATCTTGGAGAATATCTCCATCTGCGGGGCCTGGGTGTCGAAGGTACTGAGAGGAAAAGAGGACCATGATAATACTCGCAGGTGCTGCGTTAAGCTACTTTAAACTTACCCCACCGTACGCTCATCGTTGGCTTCACAGAGGAAAATCCTAACGCGCAAGTGCTTCCATTTGGCCAGCATTATCACCGCCAGTTGCATCATGAACAGGGAAACCATGTCGAAAGGATCACCAGATGTAGGATTGAACACATTAATGGGCCACACATCGATGTACTTGACATGCTTGCTGCTGCTTAGGAAAATCGTATTCTCAACCCATTTGAATTAATAATTAATTCGAGTCCACTCACATGGCAATGAAGTTCTTGTCCAGTCGCTGGAAATTCCTGCACAGGCACAGGTTCTTCTTCATTCGAAGAGTGTCGCAAAGGATCTGCACATATTCCTGGACCTGAAAGTGCTTCGGGTCGCCGTCACGTCGAATGGGAAAGCTCTGGATATCGCCAGTGTTGAAGTCATCGGTCTTATACGGCGAAGAGCCACTATGATTAAAAAAGCATCATCATTTAAGCATTGCATGCCAATTAATGAATGAAAAAAATCTTAACTTACTTTTGGAAAAAGTCCCGCGGTGCCTCGTTGTCATAGAAGCCCAAAATAATCGTATTTGGCTTCATGGCGCCGATGCCCGACAAACGAATCAAGTGCTGCACTCCCTCGCGAATGCTCCGGCTCAAGGTCACCTCCGTGAAGGCCTTGACTCGCATGTGATCCAAAAAGGACCACCACTGCTGGTTCTCCTCGGCATCTTCCGAGCTCTTGAAGTCCCCCAACTTGACATGCCCGATGATGTAAAGGCCGCTCTTTTTCAAATCGTTGACAAAGTCCACCAAGGGGCAGCAGGATCGGGGCGAGGAGACCAACAGCAAAATTTGCGGACGCCAGAACTTAACGTGATCTTTGCGGGGATCCAGCATTAAGAGGTACTTTCGCACCTGGTGGAACATCAAGGCCTGCGATATCGAGCCCCATTGCGCCGCCTGCGTGGCGGCGGGCGAGAAGAGGTGCAGGGCAATCACTAGGATCAGGCACAAGATGATGCAGGACGAGGCGTATATCGGATTGATCACGAACATCATGATCAAGGTGCCCAGCAGACCCACCAGGCACGTGTGCCACGTAAAGTACTTGAACAGCGGTCTGAAATTCGGAGCCCCTGTAAGCTCTATGCCCAAGCAGGCCAGATTGGTGGCCAGATAGGAGAGCATGAACAGCACCGAGTTGATTTGGGCAATGATGTTGAAGGAGCCTATCAGCAGGATGCACTCCACCAGGCACCAGCTCACAACGACAGCGGCAATGGGATTACCCTTCCACGTTCCATGCAGCACAAAGTTCAAAAGGCTTCCGAAGACCTGATCCTTGGAGAGAGCCTCCAAGATGCGACTCGACCCAATCAGGTTGCTCAGGCTCGTGGAGAAGGTGGCCGTGAGTATGCCAATGGCCGTGAATGGTGGCCACAAATTCACCGGCATCAGGAATAGGTAGTTATTTTGCATCGTATAATACGGCGTTGTGCAGCTCATCAGGAAGGAGAGGATGATGTAGGACACGAAGGTGAAGGCCACGGCCGACAGTGTGCCCCAGGGTATGCTCTTCGATGGATTCTTCAGCTCACCGGACATGTTCGCTCCCGCCATGATGCCTGTAACTCCTGAGAAGAGCACACCAAAGGTAGTGGAGAAGTCCACCATCTTCCCATTCGACGTGTAGTCGGGGCCATAGTGTGATCCCAAGTTCTCCCGCAGCGTGTTGGCACTCAGGCCCGTATAGTTGAGGAAGTGCAACGTTTTCGATATGTTATTTTCGGCGGGTACGGGTATCTAAAAGCCAAGGAGAACAACTTATTAGTGCGACTTTCAGTACACTAAAACGTGCTCGCTTGTTACACTCTTTTAATAAAAAACTGTGGACAGTAGGGATGACTCCCCTTTTCATAAAAAGAGTAATTTAAATTAAATTAAACTTCGAAGCAAATCTTTCTTTTTTTAAAAATTACTTTCCATTATTTAATTTGACTTTTTTCCTCCATAAATAAAATTTATTTAAGGTGTAGACCAAAACACACAAAGGGTTCTGTATAATCATTTTTAATCGGCACGCTTTTCATGATTCACACAAGCCATTATCGCTTGGTAGTTCATAAAAAAAACTAAGTAAAAATACCACTAAATATATCATAGGAATAAAAAAAGGGCTTTCAGCTAGCAACTAAAAAAATATTAACTAATTAGTAGGAAAGGGGTTTTTATAAAATACAAAACTTGATGAAAAATAAATAAAAAAGTGAAATCCTGACCAAGTTTGAATCATTCATTAATATTCCCCTATCGGCCAAGAAGGAATCTTTTAAAATCCCCCGATCACAGAAAACTTAAAAATAAATAAATAAATAGTGACTAGGAATGAGCAAGAAATGATTCCCCGCTACATAATTTATGGCGAATTTCTGACCAAGAAAGCCCTTATCAACTTTCGATAAGACTCGGGTAAATATTTAAAATAAACCCCAAATTGAGCCCTAGATAGCCTAGATATCGATAGCACATCTGCGATTGATAAGCGGGACAGGGCTTTGGCACCCATGAGCGATTGCTACACTGGTAAAAACTAGGCTGAAAAGTATATTCAACTATTTTTCCACAACCAAAATCGCCTCGTTCTAGAGATTCGTATACTCTTCCAAGTGTAACGTCCAAAATATCACTAAATATTCCAAGTGCATTAGCTGATATCTTACCGTATCATTGGTGGCGCCTACAGCCAGGAAACTAATGTACGTAGCGAATAGGCAGACGGTGACGGTGCCCAAAATAAGCACTGACGTCTTGGCGAACAGGGCGGCGCCCACCAGGCAGACCAGAAGCTGAAGGGTATTGATCATACTGCTGGTTAGGAAGCGCCACCACTTGCCGTCCGGCAATGTGGAGTCCCCGCTAACGAAGTGGCCCCCGGGGCCAAAGTTATCCATGATGCCCTCGGTGCAGCCGGAGATGGCCATGGCCGATCCCACGACATTCGCAAAGAAGAACAATGTGCCGATGGAGCCACCGAATTCCAGGCCCAGGGTCCGACTAATCATGACTGAAATGGTTGAGCAAAGGTATTAGTTAAATATTAAACCTTAAAACAAGAAAGGGAGCTAGCTTCAGTAATTCTTTATCTGCCAAGTTCACAAATTTTAAAATACCCTTTAAAAATGTTGCACAGAGTTTCACATTTTTTCGTATTACAAACATTGATAGATCGTTTCGGCTGTTATAGTGTCCGGCAAATAGTTGATTAAAATTTTAACACCCTGCACTACCCAAAAAAATCAGTCGAGTGACTCACAGTAAACACCGCCTCCCTCGATAGCTCCATTGGTGGAAATGGCGCAGACGGAGGCCACCGTAAACAGCAGGATGCCATAGGCGATTAGAAACTGCAGCAGGGTGACGTACAAGCCCGCATTGCCCACGATGTAACCTGAACAAAGAAGGGGCAGATTAAGATATAGAGGAAACGGCGCACACAAGTTCAATGGACCGGCAGCGGCACAACAAGTGTTCCGTGACGTCACCACAGCCAGACTTACCAACACGGATGAAGACCAAAGCGCTGAACATGGACAACGCCACCGGACTGAAGACTCCAGCAAAGGTTCCCAGGGTACGCCCATTTCGTTCCGGATCCTGCATGCCGAACTCCACATATCCGTCGCCCGATTGCGGCGTATTGGGACGATCGCCACTGTTTTGGCTCCCACCGAACAGGGAGCCAAAGCTGCGGAAAACGCTGCCCGTGCGCCCGTTCCGCGAATTGGCAATGGGAGCCGTCTCCTGCTCCGTGGAAGCGCTCATTTCAATGTCCGTGGTGCGAATAATGCTGAAACACTAAAGACGTTCAAGCGAACGCCTACAATTTCCAGCTGTCGCAGACCAATAAGAATAATCACAACCACGGACGGGGTGCGTGTTTACTTTAATGGGGGACGGGGTCTTTCAATCATTTATGTCCAATTCAGGATAGGCATTTAGAACGGGACAAGCAGTATAGAAATATTCTTCTAAATTGAATGGTGTTGATTTTTATTTATTTTACACGATATTCAAAGAAAACAAACAAACTTTTTTGGACAGGGGCTTAATAGCCCCATTCAATCTCACAACGCCCATGACCCCGACAGTGTGACAGCATTTAAAAACATTCAGCCAATCAACAGCAGATTATACTGAAATATACTAAACATTCCTAATATGGAGACATCGATGTATTTCACCCATCGATGCATCTATGTTTTAATCGATGTTTTTGCACCTCTAACGTATTTTTAATTTTAAATTCAAATTTAACATTTAACTATATGGCGGGAACTTATCGTCTTTTTAAATTCGACTTTATATTTGGCCGTTCACTTGGTGGTGGGTGGTGTGGGCCCTTGTCAATTATTTATATTATAATTTCAGACAAAAGCTTACAACGCAGTGAAGGAGTCATTTGCAACCTTTTAATCAAATACATTATTGATCAGTATGAAAAGGCGAGCCAAATTTGGCATGTCTACAAGAAAAATATTTTTTTTTTAATTTTTTGAAAATTTTATGTGGGGTAGCATCATTAAAATTTATAAAAATTCAAGAAAAATTAAAATTTTTGTATTTTAAATGTTAGTATGTATAGATTTAAACCTACTATAAACTAGCAGAGAAAAGCTTTCCGAATTTAAATTAATACTTTTTTGACCTAGTTATGATCTATTTTCATGATCCAATTGCAAGCTGCAAGGGTATACAAACATCGCCGATATTTTCAGTAATTAAATCGTAACCCATTGAAAATTAAAGCCGGAACCACCGAGGGATGACAAATCAAAGGAATGATAAGCCATCAGAGTCTCTATATATATGTATAGTAAGTGGTTAATTGGTCGGCGTTCTGAAGAATTGATAATAATAGATTGCTTTCGAGAGTAGATAATGACGGGTATTTCTTAAGGTTTTTTTTTGTATAAAAGACTAGGTAAACCCGAGTCATTCTTCAAATTCTGAAAAGTAATATTCGCCATGAAGACCCTGCAAATCGTGCTCGTACTCTCGGCTATTTTCGCCGTTGCTTTCGCTGCCAACGCCACCTGGGGCACAAAGCTATCCAGCAGCAAGGTAGCCAGCACCCAGAACGTGACCATTTATAAGAAGGCTAATGCCTATGTAGACGCACAAATTGTTTTCCCTGTGAACGTAAGTCATTTGAGTTATTTATTTGCTGTATGAGTATATTATATTCTTGTACCCACACTTCAGGGCCAGACCAACACAAAAATCATTCGTTTTATCAACGTCACTGACCGATTCACCAATAGCTCCGGGCCCTCGGCCTCCCTGTGGTCAGGTGGTCCTGGATACACCTACGCCACCCTCCAGCTCAAGAGCCAGTATGCCCAGGGTATTAACGTAACCGCCCAGTTCTACACGGATGCCTAAAGCTGGGAATAATTTTTTAGATATTCATGAGGATAACAAATATCAATTAAACAAAAAATAAGAAAAAATTATGTTGAGATATAGCAGAATGTGCATTCAAAACGTTAATAAAAAATACCTGATTAGCAAAGGTTTATAATTTTTATTATAGCTTAATCATCCAATTTCTAATCATACAGGTGCCATAGATGAGAATATTCCAGTTGTAGGCGTGTTAGCAGAGTGTCGTCCTTGTAATCTTCATAAATGACTGCGTTTTTTGGGACTTTTCAACCTGTTCTCTGGCCAATGATAAGAAAAGCCGTAATTTGCTCTAGTTTAAGGTTCTTAGCGGCTTCAGCCGCTTCAACGCTAATAATTTGCTCAGTTTCCTCGGACTTGAAATGAACAAAGAATTAATTTGGACTCCTGGAAACATGTTTAGAAACGAAAACAACCGAAAAGCTTTCCGCTTAGCCGCTGGATGTGGAAAAACATCGATGGAATATCGCTACCACTGAATTTTGGTATTAATAATACATTTGCTTCGCCTCTTCTACTGTTGGCTCATCGACAATATCGATAGCGTCATCGATATTGTTATCGGGGCCGAACGTGCTACGGTTTGTTATTATTTTCTTTTGTGAAAATAATAAGTTAAAAAAGATAAATAACATAGTTTAGGATACACAAGGAGCTTTATTATAAACGTGAAATGGCCACCATAATACCGAAAAGTAGGTATTAATTTCTTGACCGAGTGTTTCACGCATTTCCCGGCTTAGGAATGTTGTGTAACAGTATTTTCGCTCTAATTATACTATTTAATTAATCAGGCCTTCCGCTGGTCAGGACTAGCACTCCGGCCCTGCAGTTCCTGCGCTTCCGTGGCAAAATCAACATACAGCGGCCCAAAGAGCCGCACTATGAGCGCGCCCGGGTGATTGCAGTGACGCAGCCCAAGTACCCGGAGCCACTGAAGGCCCGTAGCTGCTTCAAGACGCGGGCGGAGCGCACACAGCAGCAGCTGGAGAATCCGTACAATGAGATCATAGCGCGGGAGGTGCGCAACTGGCTGGATCACTCTAAGCTGGTGGCCATCTTTCACCTGAACTCTATCACCGCCGACGAGATCTTCCGCGTTCGCGTCCAACTGCACAAGCAGAACCTACACCTCAAGTCCTACGGCCGCAAAATCATCGGCCAGGCGGTGGAAGGCACTCGCTTCGAGGCCATTCTGCCGCTCTTCCACTCCAATCACTGCATCATCTTCTCGCCGGACCAGCAAAAGATCTCCACCCTGCTGAAGATCACGCGGAAAGTGCCACAGATGGTCCTGCTGGGCGGAATCGTGGAGGAGACCCTGCTGAGCAGGAACGAGCTCATGGCCTACGCCCAAATGCCTGGCCTGCAGGCTGCGCAGGCGCAACTAGTTCAGACCCTCAACCAGGCAGCTGGCCACCTCGTCCAGCAATTGCAGGCGCATCAGAATAGCTTTGTGCAAGTGCTAGATGTCCATGCCAAGGGTGAAAGTAACAAGGATGCCGCATCGGAAGAGACGACCCAGGAGTAATTGTAGTAAAACCATGTTTTTGTTAAATAACAAGAAAAGCTAAATCGAAGTTTTTTATCCATTGTCTTTCTCATACTAAACTATAGCTTCTACAAATTGGTTAACTACTGCGGCACGATCTGGACGCATGCCCTTTATGACTAGAGAGATTGCACTTTCCGAACATCTGCTGGAATGATGGCGTCAGTTCGATGGCACCGCTTACGAACTGATCGCGGCGGTGTGCTGCTGGTGCCAGCGCTGCCTGCAGTTATAGGCCAGATTGGCCAGGGCCTCCGCAGCGTCCAGTTCGTCCTTGTGATGGAGCATCCAGCTATCCCCACGAGAGGTCGCGGTATCATTGGCGAACATAAGCTGACTCTGGCCGTTGCTGATGCTGCTTCTCTGCCTGAAAGCCACCGATTTTTGTATCTCAGATTCACCATAGCTCTCAAATGCTGCTTACCTAGTTGAATTCCACTCGATGTGGTAGTTACTCCTGTCCGGCGTGAACTTGGCCGCGCTCTCCAGCCACTTGTTTAGTTGGGCGCCCGGTTGGGGGCTATTGTTGACGACCTCGCCAGCGGAACTATCGCGCAGATACTTCTCCATCATCTGGTGCTTGTACTTGGCTCGGCCCACCATCGTCGTAGGCATACTTATTCGGCCGGACAAATTCTCAGCAGACTCAACATAGAAGTTTGGCTTATACTGGGACGTGGAGTTGTTGTGGGCGTTCCCATCACTACCGGTACTGTGGCTGGACAAGCCGTCGTCGTCGTCGTCGCCGTCGTCTTCGAACTCGTCATCATCTCCAGCAGGACACGGGCGCATTTCCTCCTCCCAAATACTATCCTCCGACGAGATGCTGAACTGCTCCACATTGCCCCTCGCATTGTGGTTGTAGTTCTTGATCAGATGTCCCCACGACTTCTTGGCCTTTTCGCGCTCCGAGTTTTTTAGCTTCCGCCGCCAGTTGGCAAACCAATTACAGATCTGCGTGTAGGTCAGTCCCGTCTCGCCTGCCAGTTGCTTTTTCTCCTCCCGGCTGGGATAGGGGTTCTCCCGTCGCCGGATCAGCCAGTCCTTAAGCATCCTCTTGATGTCAGGTGTAAATAGACGCTTGGCGGCTCGCGTTGCCGGCTGCAGTTCATCCTCCGGTGGCCAGGCGCGTCTGGAAAATTTTCAATCAGATATTTACACATTTATAATTCATTTTATTCAACTGAAAAATTTATCTAAGTAAGTTAAGATATCTTAATGGAAAACAAGATCATTTTAATTGCCAGTTACATTTAACGGTCAGTTAAGTTGTACGTTACTTAAATAAAATAAAATAAATAAAAATAAAATAAAAGAGCTCATTTACATTTGAGAACGTTGGTTAAATTAATGTTGGTAACGTGGAATTTCTCTAACCGATATTATTAACTCACCTGCTGTGACGACGATTGCGCTTGGGCCGCGTTGACTTCTCCATGGTGCTCTGAAAAGAATTTAAAGAGTACGTTAATAGAGATCTGGCACGATATCATAATAATGAAGGCAATCATTTTAAAAATACCCTGTAAGTCAATTTAATTTCAAAACTCTCAGTGGGTGGCGCTATTTCTGGCCCACGGATTTTCATGTTTTTTGGCTCTGTTGCTGTTTTCATTTCATTTTCTCAGCGAAAGAAATATTTAGGCTTTGTCCCCACAGACGAGAGCGAGGGTGAGCATAGCGAGTGGGATAATTGGCGCGTCGTTAAATATCAGAAAAAAGAGTCTTCTCCCAACAGAAGTAAAAATCTGTTAAGGTCTCGTCTTTCCTTCTCAATACGTTTAAATGCCAACCTGTGTGTGCGTGTGAGTATGTTTTCATGTTTTTTTTTGTCACTTAACCACTTGGTTGGGAAATTCATTGATAAAACTGGCGAATCATGTTTTTTCCACCGATTGAACATATATCTTCTCTGTTTATATATAGATCTTATGACACTGGCTGGGTGTTTACGATTCGAAGCTCATTTTCACACTCGTGACCCTTAAATGACACTTGAAGTCCATATTATTTTTCCGGTAGGAAAACCTTGTGAAAAGTCCAAATACTTTGAGGATGCATCGCTCTTGTTGACACCTACAGGCAATTGCATTAACATTAACACTAACATTATATAATCTAACATAACACCATTGACTTGTTTTGTTTGTTTATTTTTATTATTGTTTCTATGTATAATGTATACGGTCTTAGGGTTCATCACCGACTTCCCAAACAAGACATATCTGCACCCACCTGTAAATATTTGGTCTATATTTTCCGATTATGTTTCGTTATTTTTATAAAATTCCGAAATAGACGAGAGCTTATGCTTCGCTTGGCGTTCTGGCAAGACTGAACCATCCGAAAGAATGTTTTTCAGAGACCCGAAGAGGACTCTCCTCCGATACTTTTAATCTATTTACAAAATTCTGCTAGATATGTATGCTTATTTTAAAACAATCGTTCGTTCTCGGGAGAACGCTTGCGAATTACTTTCACTCTCAATGCCCACAGCCATTGAGGGTGTGCAGCCAGTGTGGTTGATGATGAGATGAGACGGTGGCCATGACGTCCTACAATTTAAATTGTGTCGCAACTCATAGCTGAAACATAACAATTAGTGCTTTAATGGGCCACACAAAGCACCAAGTAGTTCAAGTGTCTGATAATACTATAGCTCGCAGAAATAAGAACATTACAAGGTAGAATTAATTATGTCTGTTTTAAATAATTTGATTGTTTTACATTTTATTAAGGGATTATGAGCACCGGCAAAGAATACCAAATCGGTATTACCGATCAATTTCCAGTTACCCTTACCTCAAGTAAAACTATGTTCATAATAGAATTACGAAAAAACATTTTTTTTGCAAAATAAGTGTAAGATCTTACTTAAAATTATTTATTTGAGAAACAAAAAATATTCGAAAATTCCGTTATCGAGTGCAGGGCTGCCACATCAGAGCGTCCAAGTGTGCCCGTTCACAGCGATGTCGAGAAGTCCCGCATTCCGGAATTGCATTCAGTATTTTTTAGCGCTTTTCGAGCAACAATTGTTTATATCTGAAACGTAATAATAAATTGAAATTCGAATTAATTGAAAGCTAATCACCGGGCAGCCATGAACGAATCGGTTCGCTACGACCGCTGTCATCAGGTGCAGCTGGGCGTTCACAGCGAGGTACAAGAGTGCGCCGCCGCCGAGGACGATCCCCAGAGTCTGCCGCCGCAGGGTACGGGTACCGTAAGTGTCGTCGATCTTTTTTCTTTATTGTTCAGTCCCTGACTCATTTATGGTTGTTGTTCGTTCGCGTTCGATCATTACGTGTCGCCAGATCCTCTTCACCCACGACGGTGTGCTGCTGAAGAAGGCCAGCGCGGAGCACATCTCAGATCTGAACACCAGCGGCTCCCTGTCGCTAGTGGAGTACTCATCGGCGGAGCTGCCGCGTCGGCGACTGCTGCTGGAGTGGCAGCCGAACGACAGTATCATGATAGCGGACGACAGCCAGGACCAGGGGGACTGGGCGCTGGTGGACAGGATATCGGGCAGGACACGCACCACATCCGAGTGCCGTGCCTTCAACACAAAGCCCAGTGGCGGCGGCAGCGGTGGGGTAGCCCGGGCCCGCATTATGCGCGCCCAGCTGGACGAACTGCACTCCGTGGAGGTGCGTCATCGCGGCCAGACAATACGGTTCATGCGCAAAGGCAGCGGTGGCCTGCACAGCGAGTATTTCTTTCAGCACGGCAATGCCGACCTCTTTGTGCGCTCCATGCGCGATCTACACTTCATCGAGAGCAACGGCAACGAGGAGTACACCATCCTGACCACCGAGAACCAGAAGTTAAAAAAGACCTTTGCGGAACTGGACATTGGCCAGATAAAGTCCAGCCACTTACCGCGCGACAGTTGGCTGCCCAACAAGCTTGCCGGTTTCTTGGGCAACATACCCGACTACGTGCAGCCGCCGTTCCAGCGCTTGCCCAAATCCCGCCCCGGTGCGCTCATCGCCGGCGAACGACAGACCTCGCCAGACAACTACCAGATCATCGGCTTGAGCGGCAGCACGAATAGTGCCTGCTCCTCGAACGGCCAGAGCCGCGGAGGGAGCGCAGACAAATCGCCGGCGGACAGCGAGCTAGAGAACCTGGAGAAGATGGTGAACAACTTGCCGGATCGCCAGCGTGTGGAGCGAGGTGAGTTGTGGGAACGTTTCTAAGATGAAATTCTCAGAAATTTCTGGCTATAACTCGTTTCCCCTTTCAGGCTTGCCTCTCACCGAGACGCAGTGGATAGAGTTCCAAACGCCCGACGGCCGCATCTCGGACAGCGATCGCATCCGGGAGCTCGTCTTTCGCGGCGGTATCGTGCATAGCCTACGGCCTGAGGTGTGGAAGTTCCTGCTCAATTACTACCAGTGGTCTGACACCCAGGTGGAGCGCATCGAGCGACGCAAGCAGAAATCGGTAGAATACTACAACATGAAAGCCCAGTGGCTGGCCATGACGACGACCCAGGAGGCGAACTTTAGCGGGTATCGGGAGCGCAAGTGCCAGATCGAGAAGGATGTTAAGCGTACGGATCGCACGCTGCAATTTTTTGCCGGTGAGGACAACCCGAATCTGTCGCTGCTGCAGGGCATCCTCATGACCTACGTGATGTACAACTTTGACCTTGGCTACGTCCAGGGCATGTCAGACCTCCTGGCACCCATACTGGAGATGCAGGTGAACGAAGTGGACGCCTTCTGGTGCTTCGCGGGCTTCATGGAGTTAGTTCTGACCAACTTTGACATGGACCAGGCGGGAATGAAGATGCAGTTCTCGCAGCTCCGTCGGCTAATTGAGTTCGCCAATGCTCCGCTGTTCCACTATATGCGTTCCCATGACTCGGACAACATGTACTTCTGCTTCCGTTGGCTGATCGTCTGGTATAAGCGGGAGCTGAGTAACGATGATGTCCTCCGGCTGTGGGAGTGCCTCTGGACCCGTCTGCCCTGTCCCAATTTCCACCTGCTTTTCTCGGTGGCCATTCTTGATCAGGAGACGAGCGTTATTATCGACAGTCAGTATGAGTTCACGGAGATTCTGAAGCATGTCAACGAACTAGCCGGCCACATCGATGTCCAGAAGACACTTGAGATCGCCGAGGCCATCTATCTGCAGCTCAAGGCCTCCGAGACGCTGCCTAACGACATACGGGCGATCATTGGCGAGCCCCTGCTGCCGGCGGCCGCCAGCGGCGAGGAGGTTGATGCAGCCGCAGCCCTGGATGATGAGGCGGCATTTTCGGATGATGGCTTTGACGAGCTGGTGCGGGAGCTAACGCCGGAGGAAAAGTTGCGCCAGCAAGCCCTCCTGGAGGAGGCGTGCGAGCGCTCGCTCTTCCTGCAGTACCATTAACAACGACGAAGGAAGCGTGGAAGAAGCCAAACCAAAAGCCCTTAGCGCAAATTACACTGCCCACTATGGGTCCTTTGGACAAACAAGACGATTTTGTTCAAGGCAGCTAGGTAATCAAATTATTCTAAAAAGTAATCTGATGACATCATCTGAATTGGCCTGGTATCCTTTTCGAAAAATGTAGTTGCTTAAAAGTATATGTTTTAAATTTCAAGGGTTGGGCAACCCTAACAGGCATCTTCTTTGTACAATTAAGTAACCTTTGGGGCAGTGTTGTTATTATCTTAGACTCTAAGACTCAAAGTTTACTACCGCATCGAAAGCGAAGCTAAGCTAGCCAAGTGCTTTAAACTCTGCTGATACACAGATTTATATATATATATATTGTATATTATACATATTTGTACGTTTTTGTATTTATTGTAAGTTTTGTCCCGAACCCTGAAACCCCAACCCGAACCCAACGCCTCACATCCCAATGTCAAAGAACAGCCCCTTCTGAAAGGTTATTAATTATTATGTAAAGTAGACTCAAAGGATGTATTTTAACCGGGTTTTCATCGTCAAAAATTCCACATGCGAAGCTTTTGTTGTTTCTTTTCCAAGTTTACACTCATTTACCCACATAGTTACACGACATACACCACATACACACAAGTACATACATTCAAAATGCGTAGTAAAAGTATCTAAAAATAAAACACCCGGTTTGCACACACAATAATAGAAGCACGCTTTGTTGTTAATTAGTTTTTATAATGGGGAAATTTTCAGTGGGAAATCGTCATGTTTCCAAACTACCATATCAACAGCACTCACTGATAAGGCGCTTGGATTCGTGTCAGCCGAGTTCGAGTGTGTTTTTCATGCTACGAATGCATGAATTGATGCCTCTGTCTGAGCCATGCAAATGGGATTCAATCATAATAACAACAAGTAAAAATTAAAAATATACCAAGAATCAATTGAAAATTATTTCGCATTTTTAATTAACTTTTTGAGCTCTGCATTTGTTGTCTAGGTTTAGCCCCTGGCACATGAAAATAGGTATTCCATAAATTTGTACTGTAAACTTATGACATGTGAGACCAAATTCTCGGTGCAAATTGTTCACCTTTCCCATTTCAAATACCAGGCGAACAGAAAGCAGTAGGCAGCAATGCGATGACGTCAGTGGCATAGCGGATGGTACGAGAAACTTGACTGGGGAATAACGGCAGTTTTCCACTAGGGATAGAAAGAGATACCGAATGCTGTTGCTTGTCCTACGTTCTTCATTGACTAGTAGGGGATAGCTGCTATATCAGAGAGAGCAGTAGGTCGTGAGCGAGTGCGGGAATAACGGCTGTTTTCCACCATGAACAGAAGGAGATAGGACATACCATTCCTAAGTCCTTCATTGGCTAGAAGAGGATAACTGATGTATCAGAGAGAGCAGTAACTCGTAGGCTAGGGGAGGCGGGGGGAATAGCAGCTCTGTACTCAGGGAGTGCAGTAATTCGTAAGCTAGCGACGGGGGGGATAGCGGCTCTTTACTCAACGAGTGCATTAATTCGTTGGCTAGAGGGGGAAAGCTGCTGTATTCTCACTGAGATCAGTACTCGC
>JAEIIO010066850.1:0-11174 GCA_018874655.1 Drosophila diplacantha | reverse complement strand
AAAACGCATAAATAAAACATGGATATTCAGGGGCAATATATACACTCTTTATATATTTTTTAAATTTAAATATAGTAATAATTAATTACCTATATAATAAAATTATTTAAGCAACAACCGCCGAATCCAGATTGTTTCGGACCCGACACACGGACAGCACATTTTTTGTCAAAATCCGAATTCTGTAGAATGTCAGTGTGCGTTTGTATGCAATTGTTCCTGCCCGCTGCATGTCAGCTGCATTATCATTTCCACTTCCGCTGCAGGAGACGCAAAGACGCCGCCAACAACAGAGGCAGACAGCCATCAGGAAATACAATTTTGTTTGGCATTTATATTTCATTGCACAACGGCGATTTCACTGGTTTTTGACATCGCATAAGAGCGGCGTCGCCGTCTGATGCCCAGCCCCAGTGTTATCATTTTACCAATGTCCTGGCGGCCACTAACCTTTTCAACGACAGAATTAAAATGTAATTCCTGGCGCTCAATATGCTGGAATTATCCATAAAATTGTCAGTTCTATAAGTTGCCTAGCCTCGGGGCCTTTTAACCCAATTAATGAAAACGTAAAGTAAACATACCCTTCAGATACCCTTTGTTTAATACATAAAAAACAGTATCAACTGGCAAACAAAACAAATCGAGTAAGTCATAATTCATAGCAAATATAAGATAATTATTTATTTTAAAGTGTTAATTGAAACACATATTGAATAAATTTCGTGGTGAAACTCAGTTTAACATCAGCGTAGGCTTCCGGCTTAACGCTGAAATAATTGGCTTTGTTTGTCACAAATTCAATTTATATTTAATTAAAAAGTGAGAAATATAACCAATGTAGCCTTTTGCAAAATAAAGATCGTTAAAAACTGGCATTGATACCAACCGAATACAATGCTCCAGCCCCCCAGGAGCTGCTCGATGATTCCTGCTTTAACAAACGCTCGATTGCTGGCCTGCCGCCGAGTCGGGGCAAATTGACTGGACAGGAAGCGCTGTCGTCTAAAATGAAAGGCATGTCAACAGCAATCGGCACTCAGCGGAGCTCAGGAGGAGCACGAGAAGGTAGCCCCGCAGCCTGCCGATGGCCATCATTATGCTGGATGCCAAGCCCTTCGCGCTTAGGTACGGACAGTTTCCAGAGCCCAGCTTCTGGTAGCCACTCCCCTGGCAGCTAGAGTCTCTGTACACTGCATTTCAGGGCAATTACTAAAATTAATTGTATACAAATTTTGGATTTAACTAAGAGCTGGTCTCCAAGTACATAAGTACAATTTAAAGAAGATAACTTTGCATTAACTTTGCAAAATCCTGCAGTTGCAGTGTTTCAGAAGGCATTAAAGTGATTTGAATCTAAAAAGTTTCTCACCGTGCGGCACTGCAGCCATGTGCAGCCGGTGCCACGTGATGGGTAGCCGGCTCAAAGGAGCCGTGCGCTTAATAGTGAGCTGCACCCGCCACAGGCGACGGCAGGCACCGGCTCCTGATGGGACAGCCATTAACCCACAGTGGCAGCGGCCCCGATGGATTGGCCAGGAAACGTGCTGAAGTGACAGAACGCTCAAAGGCCGCGACAAACAGCTGAATCAGCCCCCGGGGCTGGTAAAGGCTCCATGGGTAAATGAAGCCACCCCCAAACTGGGGACAGCAGCTCCACGGGCAGCCAGCTTAGATTGGACGGCTGGGGATAGACTTGGCCGCAGCGTAGTCCACCGAACAGTCTTATTATTTCGAGGGGTTGTGGCTACGGTTACGGTTACCCTCAAAATAGTAGCGAAGGAAGTCAGAACAAGGTGCGCTAACTGCACTTGAGCGAAACAGGCTGAAAGCTAATTAGGCAAAGAACCCGGATTACTGAAACAATATCTTTTAAGAGGCAGTAATTATGCTATGCCACTGAGCGTTTCAGCGAGCAGAGATCACTCAAGGTACTTCTCAGCCTGATATTTCTCTGTATAGGTAAAACACAAATTAAAGAAACTAATCTTTAAACATTGTTAAGCTTCTTTAATACCACGATTTCCCAGTTTGGCACCAGATTAGCTAATCGGAGCTTGGAACTCGGCACTAAGCATCATTTAATCAGCCTGCTGCAGGATAAATCAGTTGTCAAGCGGGAACCTCTGTGGCGCCAGGATAACCTGTGGCTGTCTGTCGATTCGAATTAGGCCTTGCTCGGAGACCAGAGAGTTGATTTGATTTGCTAGACACCATGTTGGCTCTTATGAGTATCGAGAGAGATCCGACCTAATGCGATGGCAGGCGCAGGGCCAGGCACAGGAGTGGCAGTAGAGGGAATACGTTGTGCACATTGCATAGGCTGCAGTTCCCACACTGATTGGTCCTAAATCAAAGCAAGGATTAATGCGTTAGTCGGGCAGCCACTAGGGAGGTGGCAGACATGTACAAATACAAGGACCGGGCCCGGTCACAGATGCACTAAGTCGGCGGGGCAGGAAGTGGGCTGGAACAAGCCTCACACATGGGTGTGGACGGGGGTGGGGCCGTGGCAAAGACATGAGGCGTGACAGCGCAGCCTGCCGGATGGATGGTCAATGAGACACTTCCGGTGTAGAAGGCCACAGCAGGAGCATTGATGTAAATGAAAGCCGTTTCGCTTAAGCCGAGCACAATGACGACCGTGCGCACTCCGGAAGCACTGCATCCACAATGGGAGTGGGATTCGGGAGAGCGTGTGAGAGAGTCTGTCTCGACCGGACAGGATCCCCCAGCAAACTGTTGCATTGCTGCTGGACACCGGAGTAAGAGTCCTTTGCTAAGGCTAGTCCTTGTCCCCTGAGGGAAGTGCTGCCAGTTTAGCCGTTTTTAGTAAATTCTAGACTTTGCTGAAGCATTCATGCTGATTATGGTCTTTTATTTAGCAGAATCTTTAATAATATTATTATATTGTACTGTATTGTATCGCTTACCTTGAACAAAAAGTCTACTATTTGACTTTTCATATATTCAAAATACGTTTAACTATTTTTGGGTCTTATAAATACTTGCTGACAATATAAAGAACAAAAAGGATAACACACGATACTGCGCAAATGGTATCCTGTTATACTTAAAATTGTTTGACATAGGGAAAAATGCTATAAATTCAAATGAAAAGGCTTTTCCACCACTTAAAACCTGACATCACTGAGCGTGTATAACACAAGGCCAAGGGGGACGATGCACCAAGCACCCACAAAATCCAGGTTGGGGCAGGACTTTGTCTGAATCGAATTGTCGACCATCGCATCGTTGCGGTGTCAGTTCGCTTGGAAATCCGCTCGAAAGCCATTCACAAATGTAATCCGCCGACCAGCTCAATACGCGAGTATGTAA
This sequence comes from Drosophila diplacantha, assembly GCA_018874655.1. NCBI lineage: Eukaryota > Metazoa > Arthropoda > Insecta > Diptera > Drosophilidae > Drosophila > Drosophila diplacantha. The sequence goes on along the minus strand of JAEIIO010066850.1, from coordinate 7,835 downwards.
ATAATTGCCACCGCCGTCACCATCAACGTAACCATCGCCGTTAGCGATTTGCCCAATGCCCGTCCGCGGTCCAGCGTGTCCTTGCAATGCCCCAAAGGGTACTTGATGCGATTCCGTGCAGCCCATCGTAATCATTCGAATGGCGGCGCATACTCCGGCGAAAGGAAGCGGGACACGTTGAGTGCCAGCTCAATGAGCCGACGCGCTGATTTCAAATAAATAAAAATGTTAATTTTAAAACTGCGAGCGCCTCGCTGCGTGTCTCTGAAAATTACAGTTATTCGCTGTACGTGTTTAATTATTTTTAAATCACGATTCGGGGACTCCAGAGCTGGAACGGTGAGAGCCGTAGTACGGCTAGGCTACGGCTACTGTCACGGTGTTTTCGCAGGCGAATCACGTGCCGATTGTCAGCTATTCGGGGGGCACTCGACGCGGCCCACAACTGTCCACTTAAAGTATTATTTCCGCAGCAGGATTCTTAATTACACGGACTATTTCGTGCGGTTGAATTTGAGTGTGTTTTGCGGCCTCCGATTATAAATATTAATTATGCCTTCTTTGACGCAGGAAGCGAAGACAGGACGGGCGCCTGCACTTGACGCAACTTCAATGCATAATAAATAAGGCAAATAATAACTTTAAGGGCCCGAGACAAAGGACTTTCCCTGTTTCCATTTCCATATGATGCAAAGTGAAAGGAGCTGACCTCTGAGAACACACACACATTCGGGTGGAAAGTCAAAGGTCAAGCCCGGGAAGGGCGCGTTACTTTGTGGACTTAAGCCGAAATTTATTATTATTTCGCATAAACAAACGAACAAACGAACAACCGACCGACCGGTAGTCCGACTGTCCGACCCCTCGGCAAATGCATTTGACGTTATGCAAATGACGAGCTCAGTGACCGTGTCCCGCCTACAGCCGTCCTTCCGGACAGCATTTGATTAATCTAATGCAGTCCGTTGTTTCGCTTTTGAGGGCAAGTCCGTGTTTGTGTTTCTCCGGCCGCATAATCAAAACCTTTTGTCAAATTATGATTTCATTGTCTTTGCTATTTATTAATTAAAACGAACGTTTTATTTGAGTTTCCAGGGCAGGAAGTCTGTCAAAATCCGGTCACTCTCTGTTCCCTTCGGCCTCTGGATTTGTTTGCTCTGGCGGTCGACCCACTCCCCTCGTGTCCTTTTTGCAATCTCGTTTTTTGTGGCGTGCTTGGCCGCAGCAGGGACAACATCATCATCGAATCAATCTCCTTTGCGTTCTCAATCAAATAATTAATTGCAAATTTGCGGTTCTGTGCAATCAGTTGCCTTTGACAGGCCCACCCACCACCTGGCTGCTGCTTCTGAAACTGCTACTCGCTTCTTTCTGCGTGTCCTTGTTTAGTAGGATGCTCCTGGCTGCCTTTTTTTGTGTCGAGAGAAGGAGCGGGTGGAGAGCCCGTGCAAGGCCGAGTGAGCCTCTCATGCCAACCGGCAGACTGAAAGTTTCTATTCCGGCGAAACATGTGTATACACATGTATCTAAGGACGTACTTTCATGTATATCGCATTTATTTCTTCGTATTTCCTTCACTCGAATGTGACGTCAATGGCGAGTCACTTGAACCAATCCGTAATCATGTAGAGCTCATTTGCCTTGAAAGCCGAGTGCATGCAATTGAAAAAAGAGGCTAACAGGATGACAGGTGAACGCCTCCTGTCCTCCAAGTCGCCCAATCTCCGCTTCCTGCCCGCTGTCTCCATCATTATTGGCAGCGATAAACATAATGGCCATTCGTGTATAATGCTGCCAGGAATCAATTGAATTATGGCGCTGCTCAAGGGCTCCCAGCGATAGACAGCGGGGCCAGGCCAAGCAGGCAGCCAGGCAGGCAGTCCTCCTCGACCTCCTCGACAAGACAATCGAGCAGCAAATTGCGTAGCCCGAAACCGAATGCTTGACTGGTTACCTTCCACCTTTCAACTCGATCTCCCCGTGCCCTGGCGGCTCCTTTGAAACCCCTTCCTCCCCCATCTTGGGCATTGTCTTTCCCCGAAATGCAAACGGCATCCTAGCATATTGAGCAAGCATCTTCAAGAGCTCCGATTCGGGTCTCCTATCGTATCCCCCGCTGGAGCTATAAGCGCCTTAGCTTTGTTCGATTCGGTACCGTACACGGGAAGAAAATATTAATAACATGACATAATACAGTCCAGCTTCGGAAAGATTAATCTAAGAGCATAAGGTTTACAGTTTAGTTTACAGACCAAAGCTTAGCCAGGTAGGATTTTCCAAATATGTTATTTAAAATCATTGATATATAGATTACTACAGGATTATTTTTCTCTGTATTAGTACTGTCTCATAACGTGCATCTGTGTCCTCACTATTTGCATGCCGCTCTCCCAACCACTCCGCCCCCCATCTCTTTGGCTGTACGCTCCAATGGTTTTGTTGGTCCTCGCACCGGAACGGTATGTTAAATCCTTTTTGCGAACAAATTCAATTGTGCTTGTGCAATTTTTGTTTGATAACTGCAAGCCGGAGTGTCTGAATCTTTGATTGCTTCTGCGTGTGTGGGTCGCATTGTAGGAAATACTTTATGCGATTATGAAAATGCCTGATTGCACCTTTTGAACTGCCGCATTTGAAGCTGGCCGAGCACTAATGCTATTTAGGGATTACCCGATCGATCCCGCCTCCCAGTGCTCTTTCTGCTCTTCCACGTGGGCTTCTTCCGCTTCCGCTCGGCGATAAACAACCGTGCCAAGTTGGGCGAATGTTGCAGCTCAAGCAGGATGTGCGGGAGTGGATTTGGATTGCTGGCTGAGTTGGCAACTTAGCCACAGTCAATTAAATCCAGAGCGGGGAAAAAGTGCGCCCGCAAGCGAGTAGTAGAGTAGAGTGGAGCGAAATCTAAATAAATGGCGGGGGTAACAGCTCAAAATGAAACTAATACTGGCAGGGGTGGTTCCTTGGGGTCCCCCGGGCCGCCCTTCGTGTCATTGCACGCGTTATCCTTCAAGCCAAGCAGCAGGAGCCAAGTTGCGCCAGCAGCTGCAAGCGTGTTGCAAAATTAAATCGAAAAACTGGGAACTAAACTAGATTATCTCAGCGCAAGTGCGAGACGTGGATGCCCTACTCGAAGCACTTCCTGCGGCCAGAACGCCCAGGAATCTTGGCAGCGACTCAGGCAGCTCGCCCCAGCCAAAGTGCCCTGACCCGGAGCCATCAAAGTCCCGGCACAGATAAATGCGAGCGTATATATTCCGGCGGGCGAGTGTGTGTGGGCGATGGCGATGGCGAAGGCGACTGTTGCCTGCCATCGAAGGTCCTTGCAAAGGCAAAGGGACATTGCTCTGCTCATTGAACTGCGGCTAAGAACGCAAGCAGCGAGCAGCAAGGAGCCAGGAGCTGCCATCTCTCCCAGGACCTGCTCCTCGTGCTCGTCCGTTATGAAAATGACAAATGCGCCGCTGTTGCTGCAGTTCTGCACTTATAATTAAAATATGCAAATGTTGCCCGGTATGTCAGCGGCGCAGCAGCGCCAGCGGTAGGGCTGCCACATGTAAATATTTATGCAGCTGCCGCCCCCTGGTTCCCCCCGCCACTGCACATAGCGCATTTTATTGCCGGGCTCGGCTCTTCGAGTTGGCATAATTTGCATGTAAACGCGCCATTTTTCTTGGGGTCGCCACCCCTCCTTTCGCCACTCCCTTCGGTCCCCGATGCCCGATCCCCGCTGCCCGCAGTCCTCTGCCCGTTTAATTATTTTGTTTGCCCGCCGCTCGCTGCTATTTATGCAAATGCAAATGTTTTCGCATCAATTTCCAAGACTGTGGCGCTCATTAAACGGACTGTCCCGGCCATTTCACTCCGATCCATTCCAGTCTATGCCACTCCACTCCGCCCTGCTGCTTCCTGACGATGACGATTATAATTGAGTTCGGCCAAGTGTTTTGCCGCTCAATTGATTGCGCATACGCAGCGTAGTACAATATTTACGCAATGCCGCTTTTTCTGCGGTTGATTTTGCCGTTGTTTTTCCATATTTGCCAGCATATTGGGGTATAAATTACGCAATTGATTCGTGCGTGGGCTCAGCGGTGGCCTTAATCAAATTAACCAGTACAGATGTAAATTAACTTTTCATACCGATTGCAATTCAATTAATTACAATGAGACCATGCTCCCTCCCAGCCAGATTCTGTGCGGGAACTGTGAGACTGGCAATCGGGACCTGATGCTCATGCTGATGCTGAAGCTGATGCTGAGGCTGATGCTGATGGCCATGAAAAAGTCATTAAGCCCCGCTGTCAGGAATGGCGCTGCTCAGAGGTTTTATTGCACGCACTGTGCACTGATCTCAAAAAAAAAATATTAAAAAAGAAGGAGCGGAATGGCATAAAAAAAAATAAGAAGGTAAGAGAATGCTGTAGCGAAAGCGACGAAGACCCGCCAACACCTTGCGACGCGCACGTAAATTACAATTAATTACATTTTAATGACGCTTGTTTAATTCAGCGTTTACAATTACATACACAATTATGGGGGCAGTCAAGGAGCAGGACACTCGCTCATTACCCCGCTCGGGCTTGCACTTGCACTGCAGTTGGCTGGCTGCCATTTTTATGCACTTGCCGCCATTGAAATTAACAAATTTCTCCCCGCTATTTCTCTCTCTCCCGCTGACTTCCAGCCATATTAAAAACCGGGAAACATTTTCGCTGCGCCCCTCCTTCCCACTGCCCACTGCCCGCCGCCGTTTTCATTCATTCTCGGCGTAATTAACTCGGACCGGCACTTTAATTAAAGTGCTCGCAGAACAATCAAAGGGAATTTAAACAGGGGCGCGCACAAATAAATGACAAACTGAAAGGCAAACGCAGCCGGGCTGGGGCTGGGGCCAAGGAATGAACCATCCGGCGATCCGGTAGAGAGCAATTTCCCTGAAATATAAGCACATTAATTCAGCGGGTCGACGGGGTGGCGGGACGCGTTGGGATGAAATCAGACAACAGGCAAATTAAGGTGCGAATCCATAAACACACAAGTGCGAAGCTATAAAACGCCGGCGTTCGGCGGAGTCTGCCTGCCAATTGGGCGTATGCGTAATGCAGCAGCAGCTGATAGCGGCATGCCACCCCCCAGGCCTCGCTGCCTCCTTGCCGCCGCGTGAATTGTGGCCATTGTGGCAGTGGCAATACGTACGTATCAAAGGAACGGCAAAAGTTCTGGAGAAGCAGCAACAATAAATACGCTTCAACTATTTGGCAATGGCGGCGGGAGAATTTTAAACGAATTCAACAACAGCAAGAAGACGTTGCCGGGAAGGCCACAGCGGGCAGACATTAAATTGCAATTTATGCCAATGAGTTCTTAATGTACAGCAGCACCAGCGGCAGCAACAGCAGTTGGTTCCCCCTAATGGCCGCCAACTCGCTTGTAATTTATTTGCAAATTATTATTAAAAGTTTCCCTTGACTTGCCCGCGGCTCCTTTCTCTCCCTCCCCTTTGGTTGTTCAATTCCAGGCCAGTTCCTAAATGATTCGCACTTAGTTTCCTGTCAGCCACAAAAACACAACCGCAAAAGTCGCGGCCATAAATCAAACAGGAGTCTCCTGTAGAATTCTGTAGAAGCCGGATGGCCTTCAAGCGCGCCGCTTTCACTTGTAATATTCGAGGCGCCTTGACTTCCGCTGGGAGTTGGTATTAACACGCTCTCAATTAGTGGCTAATTAGTCTAAGTCGCAGTCCTTGCTGCTGGTCCTTGTAAACGCATGCCCTTATATGTGGGCGCTGATAGCTGTCATCGTGCTTATTCAATTAAACGCTCGACGGCAGCTCAATTTCAAAATCACATTTATCAAACCATTAGTGTTGAATAATCGCACACTCCACTCGCGTCGAGTGCTGCATACACAGGCAGAAATACTGGTGAATCTTGTCTTTTGACTTTATTTACAATTCTCATTTTGATATTCTAAAATATTTCATTGTCCGCTATTAAGGGTCTCACCTATTACTTAAAATCTCTTTTGTGATTTAAATCATCCATTTCGATATCCCTTTTTTCTAGTGTGCGAACTAGATGGGTATTTCAGGAGACACTCGCATTAAAAGCAGTTGCCGCTTTGCTGATAACGAAATTTGCCTACCATTATAAGCAGGCCTTGCATTGCCATTGACAATGCCACTGGCTGCTGCTGATGCGGATGCTGAGACTGAGACTGAGACTGAAGCTGAATCTGGCTCCCGGGATCGGGACTTGGATGTGAATGTGGTTGGGGCACTGCTGGTGGCAGCACAGCCATAGACGAGGAGCTCAAGCACCGACGAGTGCACTCGAGGACCGCAGACAGCAGGGGTGGCGCAGAAGAGCCCAATAAGGTGGCATAAGATGATGGCAGCGAGTGCGAGGAGCTCCGCAAAAACCAATTGTTGGCCCCGCCATAATGCACGGCAGCAATCGCATTAGAAATAGTTGGGAAATCAAAAAGATTACCAGACCGGGAAGGAGGAAGAGACAGAGGCAGTAGCAAAAGGGATACGAAGAAGGAAGACTTGCTGGCTGGCTGGTTGGCTGGCGAGAAGAATGGAAAATGAGGACCCGGGCACGGCACAATAGCTTGCGCCGTACAATGGAAATCAATTTGAAGTGGCACAAAATCCAAGGAATTTAAATTGTATTCAGGGGCACGTAATGTTGGCACTTACATAATAACATGTTATCTCGATATCTCTACCATTATCAGTTAGTTAATTGTTGCAACTGAAATGAAGCTCTCATTTGTACATTTATTTGTAAGTTAATATAACAATACTGCATTTAAAATAATAAAAACTTAAATGCGAGTTTATTTGCCATTTGTATGACTCATCACCACACAAACTGAGTTAGTTGGCTTAAATAGAGAAGTGTCTGCTATTCAGGTTTCTAAAAATAATTCAATACATCAATGGATATCAGCTTAACAGTTCTCAATGACACATCACACAGAGCTGTGCACAGTAATCCTCCAAAAATAAACCCTCGTTCTCTCCTTTTTTATCGTAATTGAGCTAATGCCCAAACAAATAATTGACCCGCTCGAACCTCCTCTCAAATGAGATTGGGAACTTTTCAGCGGAAAATTGCATTTGCTGCCATTGTGCGAAGCCGTGGAGCCGCCAACGTTTGCCGCAGCCATTATGATAAATGCGCCCGGAATCAAATGATGCTGAAAAGTATGCCATGGTTTATAAGGCAGCTAGACACTAGCTCCACTGTGGAGGAGCGCAGGCCGCGTCCTGGCCCATTCGATTGCCTGGCTCCGCCGTCGACTGGCTCTGTCTGCCATTGCCACAACGAATTAGCGCCGTAAATCGCATTTAAATCGTAAAATTCCCCCAGCCAGCAAGTCACTTTACATGCAGTTCAGCCAGCAAAAGCGGACGGAAAGTGAGACTGCAAAGGAGAAGGGACGATGACAGGCCAAAGTCGAAGACTGCGATGGAAGCGGCAATGCCCAAAGATTTTTTGATCCTATCAACTAAATTGCATTTGGCAGTTTGCGAGAAACTTTGCACCGCTCACCATAATTCCTGCCAAAGCCGCGACGGGCTGGGAAAACAATGAATCAGACAATGAGGACTCCAAGAACCAAGAAACCCAAGGAGCGTTATGAAAGTAAGCGGCCATCGCACGCCTCATTTGGTCGAGGAGATGACGGGACGCCGATATCGATATAGGAGATGTGTCCGGTAATTAGGGCGATTGCCAAAGGCCATTAAAATGTATGAAATACACCCTGATAAATCTGAGAATACACAACCATTAAGCGCTAAAATTGGCACGACACGATTTAGG
>JAEIIO010066799.1:0-12740 GCA_018874655.1 Drosophila diplacantha | reverse complement strand
TTTCGGGCATTTTAATTCTTGAAATTGCTTTCTTGAATTAAGTAGAGCTTTTACTAAGATCATTTCCCAATACATTCGACTCTGAATCATTCTATTCAGCCTGTTACCCCCTAGTCTGTGTGTAATCCCAGCCATTTTTGGTCATCCTGGTTGCTTCTGCCATTGAAACCGGTGATCTCTGTTGGGGGCGTCGTCTCGATCTCTCTAGATCTTGGCCAGAATAGATATATATATATATATATATATACTTATTCAATATGTAAGGCCACTCATGGGCTGAGTCAGTGGTCTGTGCGTTGGCTGAGACCGGCTAATTGGCGGAGGAGGAGCCACACTCGGCCGAGATGAGGACGGAGCAGAGAGACAAGAGAGACCGGGATCGGTGGCCGTAAAAGGCAATCCAAGTGCTTGGCTGACGGCGACACGAGCGTGGGGGCTATGGGTACTCCACTTTTTGCTCCACTCCAAACTCGAGCATGAGTTCCAGTTCACTTTACGCTTAATTGGCTCAAGGACGGGGTCACACGTAGAGAGCTTTAAACTTATATAAGGTTTAATATAAATATATATCTCTAATGAATATATTTCTATTCTTTCCAAACCCTTTACAGTGGCAACAGTCGGAGGACAGCGAACGCAAGAAGCAAATCCGATCGCATCTCTACAAGCTGCGCGAGTCGCGACTTTGCAATCTCTATAGGCACGAACCGGATCATACCAACGCGACCATGTCGGAAACGCCCAATGGCAATGGCACCCTGGCCGGCTATGGCGCCAAGGGTCCACTGGCCGCCAGTCATGGGGATGCTCTACTCGATCAGAACTTCCAGAGCCTCAAGTCAAAGGAGGTACGGGACTCCACCAGTCCGACCAATGAGCTGCGGTTCCATTCGATGACCCTAACGCAGCCGAATACCACGGGCTGGGATGTCCAGACCTCCTCGGAGGTTAGTCCCGATGGCAGGGCCTATCGCACCGAAACTCTGGCCAAGACAGATGGTAAGTCAATTGGTAGTGGCTCTCTTTTTGTCTTTTGGTTGAGGCCCAGGCACAGACTTGCCCAGACGAACGTCCGGGATAGGGTCTAGGCCAGGGTCTTTCCTAATTCTAACCCTGGTCCCTTGTCGGTGATGCATTTCTCTTATGTGTTTAACCCCAAAACTCTGTTTGTTCTGTATGTCCATGTCCACCACTTCAACCTACAACCTTCAACCTCCGACCTTCAACCTTCAACCTCCGACCTTCAACCTCCGACCTTCGACCTATGACCTGACCCCGACAATCGCAGGTGTGGAGAAGCTCAATGGCGGTGGCCTGGCCGAGTTCAAGGGCAGAAACGAACAGCGTTCGAGTGCCTCGCATCAGGGCGATGACAAGAACTTTGTGAAGCAGGCCTCGGAGAGCTCCAAGACCCAGCTCCAGGAGAAGGTTGTCTTTGGGGATGAGAACAGCGGTCGCACCGAGATGAAGATGAGCTCAACATCTACCTCGTCCTCCTCCAAGGTGGTGTCCTCCTCCTCAACTGTGGAGTATGGCGATGAGCCGCGCTATCTGCTCGATGGGCAGGAGAAGCCTCAGCAGCAGCAGCAGCAGCTGCATCAGCGTGAGTGGGAGGATCAGAGGCGTCAGCAGGAGCAGCGTTACCAGGAGCAGCTACAGCGACAGGAGCAGCAGATTCGCCAAGAGCAAATCCAGCGTCAAGAGGAAATCCAGCGCCAAGAGCAAATCCAACGTCAGGAGCAACTGCAGCGCCAGGAGGAGCGCTTCTCGGAGAGTCGCGAACAGAGCAACACCACCCGGAATGTCCAGACCCAGCAGCACTATGAGGAGAACAAGCGCTATGTGGACATGGACAAGGCATCGCCGGAATATCAGCAGCATGTCCAGCATCTGATGTCGCAGCCCGGCGAGATCATATCCAATACGGTAGAGTACCCCAAGCCGAATGTCAAGATGATTACCACGGTCAAGCGGCTGCCCGATGGCACCATTGTCAAGAACAAGCGCTACGAGACGGAGCAGCTCACGCCCAGTCACAGTCAGACCAATCACAACCAGACCCATAACCAAAATCAAGTCAACAGTCAGCGACGTGTCCAGCAGGATGTCCAGGATCATAGCCAGTTGCGTGATGTGGTGGACAATGTGGAGCAGCAGCAGCAGGAGCATGTGACCCAGTCGCAGCAGAGCTCCTTCTCCTCGGTGAAGAAGTCCAGCCGTCGTTTCTCCACGGAGACCACTTCAGAGACCGTCGAAGAGTACGATGATCGTGGCCAGCCCTTGCCCCGAGCCCAGGCACCTTCGCACCATGCACCATCACCCTCATCCCGCCAGTCGCCGGGCCGGGACTTTAGCACCCATGGCTTCCCATCGGTGCGTCCGAACAAGCCCACCCAGGAGTATCCCTCCCAGAGACCCACCACCGAGGAAGTGGTGGTGGTGCGTTCCGAGAAGAGTCGCCAGGTGAAGCAGCATCAGACCACCAGCACCGAAACGGAGGTCCTGGGCGATGACTACCATCCACAGTCGCAGGCTTCTCCCCAGAAGCTGAGGGAGGCACCCTCGTCCGACTTCAGTACCCATGGCTTTCCGTCCGTACGCTCCACTCCGCGCCCGGATCAGCCCGACGGCGAGGTGCCACTGACCACCAGGACTGTGTCTCGCAATCAGAGCGCCAATCGCAAGACCAACACGGAGCGTATCATTGAGACGCAGGTGGAGCAACCGGGCTCACCCCGTACCGTAAGTCCGCGTCGATCTCAGCCACGCGAGGGAGCGGCACCAGCTCCCACCCGCGGACCGGCTGGCAAGCCGAGTCAGAACCGACCTGGCACCAACTCCGGAGCTAGTCCAGCCACGACCAAGACGACCGAGACGGTGACGGTGACCCGTAGGCAGCTGCAAAAGGAGCGTGAAGTGGATGCAGCCCATCGGGCCTTTGCCGCCTCGCTGCGTAGCAGTTCGCCAGCGGAGAGTACCACATCGGTGGGATCCCATCATCATCAGACGTCCCACCATCAGACACCGCGCTCGAGCATCTCCTCCAATCGCACCTATCGCCGGGAGATGCGCGAGGGCTCCCACGAGAGCCAGGCGCCATCGGAAACCAGCCGGATTAGCTCTAGCACGGTGACCAGGCATACGACAGGGGGGACCACCACAAGTACCACCACCAAGACGAGCAAGAAGCCAAGTCCGGTGGTGAGCCGAGGTCCCAGCGAGCCCAGGTCACCCACACCGAGGGCAAGCCGTGGTCCCAGCGAGCCCAGATCGCCCACACCGAAGGCAGGAGGAGGTTCGGTGACCACCACCACAACGACTACGACCACAAGCAGCACCATTAAGGGAGGTGCAGTACCAGCTCAAGCTCCTGCTTCACCAGCACCAGCAGCAGCTCCAGCAGCAGCTCCAGCTCCAGCTCCAGCCAGTCCTGCTCCAGGTACGAATTAGAGAAAAGAGACAAAAGCTCAAGTAAATAAACCCACATGACTATATACTATATAATGCTATATAAATATTGGAACCTATGAACTATGTATATGAATGTATATCCTTCAGATAACAAGCTATCACAGTATACGTATACTACCACTAAGCCTGGCGATATATTCTCTCTGCCACCAACTACTCCTCCTACTATTAACAACGAACCAACACTAACCACCACCACCACCTCCACCACCTCCAACAACAACAACAACAACAACAAGACAACAACCACCAACCAAGCCACCAACAAAAACCAAGAACCAGCGAAATCCGTAACAGAAACCATAACCGAACCCGATTCCCAGCCGATCCGCAAGCTCCAGGTGAGCGCCAATGAGGCAAAGGCGGCGTCGGTGGTGGCGGAGGAGGCGCCCTGTGTCCGTCGTCACTATTACCAGCTGGGCCAAGAGGGGGAAGCAGAGGCCCCAACCGCCGAGATGGCAGACGGGAGCTCTGGGACGACCCCTGGTAAGGCTTGAAAACCAACACGAACCGCAAAGAATAAATCAAGAAACTCTGTACACTTTTAACTATGCTATATACATATTTTTTTGATTTTGGAACTTTTTGCAAATAAAAATAAAAACAAATTCTGAGAAAAAAAAACCAAAAACTGAACTGTTCAAACACGAAACTGAAATTGCACTGAAAGAAAAATGAAATAAACACTGTATTGGGAATGCAAATGGGCAATGCCGAGCAAGATAGCGAGAGAGATCTTGCTCCATGGTCTACTAAGTCTACCAAGTCTAACGTTTCCTCAACTCCCCTCGAGCTTTCCACTAATGGGTACTACCACCGGTTAAGTCTTTGCCTGCGCCTGTAGAAATCTGCTAACCCCCCGTACGTAGTACGTAGTTGAAGCTGCTGCCAGCGTAGTTGTGACTAACTATTCTAACCCCTAACTATCACCGTAGAGACTCACACACCTTAGCACACACACATGTAGATGTAGAACGAGAGATCACTCAGAGATCACTTTGAGATCCCGTTGAGATCCCGTTGAGATCACGATCCCTCCCCCAAAATCTTATGCCCTGATCCGTTGCAGCCAGCAAGAAGCCGCATCCGCAACTGAGGAGGCAGTCCCAGGACGAACCGGAACCTCAGCTAAAGCGCAGTTCCAAGTCACCGGGCGTTCAGAGAGAGACCACCTTCGAGGGTCGTCGCGTCTCCCAGCCGGTAGAGGAGGATCAGGATCAGCTGGCTATCGAGGAGCTGATCATTATCGAGCAGGTTAAGATGGCTCAGCCATCGGTCAGGTCGAATAGTCCCGAGAAGGGTCCTAGGGCCACACCCAGACACAGTCCGGAGAAGGAGCAACCCAGCTTCAAGCCATCGCATGTCCAGCCGCAAGTCTCGCCGCGTCAAAGTCCTGAGAAGCAAGTGCCCAGTACTCAGACTCCTGGAGTAAGCCAACCTGCTGGTCTACCCTCGCGCCAGAGCCCTGAGAGACAAGTGCCACGAGCCCAAAGTCCCGAAAAGGGATCTCAGCCACACGTCTCACCCCGGCAAAGTCCTGAGAAGCAACAACAGCTGCCGCTGAAGCCCCGTCAGAGTCCCGAAAAGGAGCACCGAGCAGAGGACGACATTTTCCGTAGCACCATTACCACAACCGAAAAGCGAACCACCCACAATCTTAACGAAGAATTTCTAACGAACGAACGAGATCATCAGACGACTAACGAAAAGAAGCCCCAAGCTCTGAAGGAACCTACAGAAGATGAACCCACATCAAAGCCGCAGGAGACCATGGAGAGTCCAGATGGAGGTTTCCCTTCCAAGGGAAACGATGTCGAGTCCGAACCTGAGGAGAACCAGACGCCCACGTACCGCAAGAAGGGCTTAACACGTCGCGAGACCTTCGAGGATCGCTGTCGCAAGATCTTGGGCATGGAGGAAGATGGCGACACTCAGGGAAACTTTACTCGGCGACCAGAAAATGACGATGATGATGATGGGGATGACAAGAAGAATGTTACCAAGAATGTTACCACCATTGAGACTATCGAGGTAAAGATCGAAGATTGTCCCGATGATGATGACGATGATCTGCCACGTCGTGTCACGGAGACATTTGTGGTACGTACTCAGCCCAAAATTAAGGTTGATGAAGAGCTTCTTGTGGATGTGACCGAGTCCGAGGAAGTAGAAATTCTTACCAGAGAGATAGAGAGTCCTACATATCCCGAGGGGCAGAATAGTCCCAGAAGCCCAGAGAAGGAGCCAGGTTCTACGTATCCCAAGAAGAAAGAACCCAGCAAGTATCCAACGGAACCGGAGGGTCCCAGATCTCCCAAGGCACCTGAAGCCCATAGATATCCCAAGGAACAGGAAACCCCTAAATATTTCAAGGATCAAAAGACTCCCAGCTACCCGAAGGATCGAGAAAGTCCAAGGTATCCCAAGGAGCCAGAGCTGAGGAGCCCCAAATATCCTAAGGAGCCTGAGGAGAAGAGCCCCAAAAATCCCAAGGAGGACGCTGAGACAATTAATGTCAATGAGGAGACCACTATTGTCATCACCAAGCAGGCCGGCTCCAAGTCTCCCTCACCCACCTGGTCACCATCCCCAGAACGTCGAGTTCCTAAGAAGCCAACGTCTCCAACACCCACGGTGGAATCACCCTCTGGGTCTCCATCCTTTGGCAGGAAGACACCAGCCAAGCCGGAGCCGAGTTTTGTCACCGAAAAGACCATCGATTGTCAGGGTAAAACCGTTGTCGAGAAGATCACCCAGAGGACGCGTTCGCCAAGTCCTACTACGACCAAGAAGGCTCCTAGACCCACACAAAAGGTGCCAGAAAAGCAGCCGGAGACTGAATCCGAACCAGAAAAGGACTCCGAACCGGAGGTAAAGAAGAAAACCAGTGTGAGCAGCATTACGAAAACCGAAACTGAGCGTCGAAACTCGCGTACGACAAAGGTAAAGCAGCCCCTGGCACCCAAGGAACCGCTATCGAAGGTACCAGCTCCGAAGAGTCCTCGCAAGGATTCCCTCACTGGTCGCAAGCGGGACAGTGTGGTCGAGGAGACTCGCTCTACCACAAGCACTACGACCACAACAACTCGACAGGGTCGTAAGCCCAGCGATACCAACGGTACTACCCCATCATCGATCAAGGATCGTCTTCGTTCCTCGCCGCGCAAGCAGAAGACTTCACCCCAGCCGGCTCGAACTCCCACCCCGGCACAGTCCCGTGGCCCCGAGGACAATGTGGACGGTGATTCCACTTCGCCAGATGCTAGTCCCTCGCGGGTGAGCAACGAACGCCGTCGTTCGAGCAACATTTCCGTGCACACGGAGATCATTATCGATCACACGGCTCCCAAATCGCCGAGGACCGAAAGACGACCGCAACATCCAACAGCCACGGCTCCTAGTCCCATTAGGAAATTACCTGTAACAGAGCGCAAGGAGTCGGCACCTGTACCCCGGGTCACTCGACGCGACAAGACCGAAAAGGTGACCCGATCCACCAGCGAGAATATCATCAAGGTGAGCGGCACAAAGCCCCACCATCCCGAGATGAGTAGCCTGAAGCCCGGCGGGGAGAGAACTAGGCCCAGCAAGTGCTGCACCACAAAGACGATCAATCTCAGCGAGCAACGCATCCACACCAGCACCGATATCGAGGGCGTTATCATCGATATTCAGCAGGCGAAGAGCTCAAGGGAGCCGTCACCCGATCGCATTGTGCCCACACCAGTGCCCGCGGAATTGGAGACGGGCAAGCCACGTTACCCGGATGTTGTGCAGGAGCCAGATGACGAGCCGCGTCGCAAGCCACAGGTCACAAATATCCCCATCTTCGAGGAGGAGTCCCAGGCCTATGTGGGCTGTCAAATCTCTGAGCTGCGTAACTCCAATGGCCTAGAGGTGGACATCCTGGACAATCCCACTGTGGAGGCACCCAAGAGTCTGGATTACCCGGTAAATACACCCGATACGGATGAAAGCCTATTGAGTGTCCACGAGAAGGTCTCTCGGTTCACTCACTCCGCCGAGAAGGTGAAGCAGCCGCGGGCCTCAGCTCCTTTTAGCCGGGAGTTCGATACGCACTCCAAGATACCGGAGAACGACGACTGTCTGCTGAGCATCAATCAAAAGGTGGACAAGTTTTTGCGCACTGCCGAGAATGTAACCAGGCCGGCGTCTCTCTCCCCCCGTCTGGAAATTGAACGACCAAATCTGGAGGAGATCGACGAGGAGCTTCTTAGGGACGATTGCATTCTGAGCGTCTCCCAGAAGGTGAGCAAATTTATCGATACAGCCGAGAAATTGGCACCGACAGTGCCGCAGAAATCGCCGCGTCTGGTTGCCAACATCGAACGCCACATTTCACGGCAGAGCGAGCCAGAGCGGGATCTGGATGAGGAATCGGAGCCAGAACTACACAGGGAGACAGATCTGGAGGATGGGCAGACTAGCCAGCTGGAGGAAGAGGAGGAATTCAGCCGAACGGTAACCAGAAAGGAGACCGTAAGGGAAGTCAGGCAGCAGGAGACTAGAGAGACGACCAGAAGGGATTCCAGGGGAGAACCTGAAAGGGCTCCCAAGAAGGTGCCACAAAAAGAGCCCCAAGTGAAGCCGAAGGAGGAACCCACCAAGGAGCCCAAGCATACGGCCAAGGTGCCCCAAAAAGTGGCACAGTGGGAGCCCAAACAGCAACCTCCAAGGCAACCAGAAAAGATCAGCCAAAGGGAGCCGAAGCCCACAGCCCCAACTAGGCTCAAGGGTGAGCCGGAAAGGTTACCCAAAAAAGAGCCCAAGCTCTCTCCTAAGGAACCCGAAAGGCTGCCCAAGCAGACGCCAGAATCGCGCAAAGATTCGCTGAAGCAACCTGAGGATGAACCCGAGCTGTCACCGGAAGAGGAGGAAGAGTTCGGAGATGAGCCTTTGCCCATGACCAAGACGCACACCACAGCCATAGAACTGAAGCGTCAGAAGGACATCCTCAGTCGTCCCTCGGTCTTTAATCAACGCACACCGGACCGCAGGCCGATCAGCTCGCCGTCGTCACCAACCAAGATGAATGGAAGCCGAGGCCGACCAAGTCCCAGCACCAGTTTGATTACCGAGGAGAAGAGATCGTACAGAAATCAGGTGACCAATGTTAACAAGCCAGGACCTAGGAAGAGTTCCACTCCCTCGGTTACTCCCTCTGCCTCTGCCTCTGCCCAATCCCCAACAGCTGCAAAGACCACCACCAGTTCCAAGCGCATGGAGCGCATTACCCAACAACAATGGGTTGTCCAGGATGTGGACGTAGACGTAGAGGTAGTGGGACCAGCACCACCCTCCCATACAACTGAGAAGCCGCAAAGAAGCAGCAAGTCTCCATCACCGTCTTCACGATCGCCATCGCAATCTCCCTCCCGATCGCCCAGTAGACGCACCTCCAACAACTTGACCACTGAGCACCGTCACCCGCACCCGAGCACCACTACCACTACCAAGACAACTGGCCCCAAACCGACCTCGACTCCGACTAACTCAACCAAAGCCGAACCCGAAATCACACCCATTGAATCTGTTACAGAGAAAAGCACTACCATCATTACCACCACAACGAGCACCACAGGACGCAATGTGGCCAATGGCAGGAATGTGTTTGAGCCAGCGCAGGAAACTCCTGCGGCGGATTCCGAGCAGCCCACCGGACGTCGTCCCTCGTACATGGATCACACGAAGAGCTCTCTGGAGCACATCCGTCGCGATTCGCTGGAGATCAACAAGAGCCACTATTCGAGAAAATCATCCGTGGAGGATGATTCACCAGTGGAACCACGCAATCCCAACACGGCTGTGAAGTTTGATGTGCCCCGAAAGACCCCAGTGCGAGGCGGCGAGGAGCCAAGGAAGGCGTCCCTGAAGGGCAAAGATGATGACTCCGATCTAGAGGTAGAAATCGAGGAGATCTTCGATCTGCAGCGACTGGAGCAACTACTGGAGACAGTCGCCAGCTACGAGATGCGTCGCCGTATACGCGCCCAGATGCGTCTCATACGCAAGAACATGATCAATGCGGCGACTTCAACCAGTAGCCACACCATTACCACCACAAGTTCGGGCAAGAGTTCGCCATTGCCCAAGAAGCGAGAGCCTAGTCCTTTGGCCAGTCCGGAAGCCAAGACGACCAGCGGTGTGGGTCTGAAGGAAGTGCGCACCAGTACAAGTCGCCGGCAGCAACGGACGGAGCAGGTGGACAGCACAACGTCTTTACCGGGAAAGACCTCGCCGTATGGCAAGCCGCCAGTGAAGCCCAGGGAAAGGAGCGCCAGTCCAGCTCAAAAGCGTCGTGTTAGTCCACCTGGAAAGCCATCTCCGGCGAGTGGCAGTACTACCACCAGGGTAACCACAATTACCACGACCACAGCCTCCCGTGGGACGCCCATGAAGTCAACACAGGGACCCATTTGGGCAGACCGCTCCAAGGTGCTCAAGGGCCACGCCCCTGTTCCCCAGACGAATGGCAACAGCTCACCACGCAAGGGATCCACTTCCAGCACGACCTCGAGCAGTGGCAAGGTCACCCGCACAATGACCAGCTCCAGCACCGTCACTAGCTCCACTAGTAGTAGCACAAACAAGCGCAGCAAGCAGCCCCGGGAGGAGGACTCCATTACCTCCAGCTACGGCGTGGGACCCACCGACGAGAACGGACTGCCGCTCTTCGGGATTCGGGCGCTCAAGAAGAAGGCGGCGCCACCTGCGACGACGGTACAGGAGCCCTGTGAGACCAAGCAAGGTAATTATACGTCTCATCCCGAATGTATCCTTGAACTTAACACCTCCTTTATTCCATTTTCCAGAAGTCACAGGCTATGTGATCGAGGAGCAGTTCTACTCGGATAACAAGTCCCCGCCGCGACACGAGCGCAAGGAGCTAATCTACTCGAGCAATGCGGATGAGCTGGCTGCCATTAAGCAACAGCTTCAGCAGGAGGACGAGAAGGACTACACACCGCCGGAACTGGACTCCAGGGTTGTAAGGGAATTTAAGAAGGTGGAGGCCCAGTCGCAACCGCTGCCCGAGGACGCCAGATACGTGCGTCGCGGATCGGTAAAGGAGCTCAGCGAGAAGTTCATACGCAAGGAGTCCTCCTCCTCCACGCACTCGAGCACCGTCCAGTCGTTGGCCAGGAACGAGGACGAGACCGAGGAGGACAGCGAGTCCACAGAGGTGTGCAGCGTGATCGAGGCACCACAGATGCGTCAGAATCAGAGCCATGTCTCCAGCAGCACACGGTCCAGCAGCACGCGTTCTTTCCTCAACAGCAGTGCTGATCAGCGTCAGGTGACCAGCGTGGATGATGTCCTTGAGAGGATGCGCAATGCGGATAATGGTGAGCATTATTTATTGTTTTATTTCTTTTATTATTTACTTACCTTACTATTTGACAGTTGAGGAGCCCGGCGACAGCAGCGAGGATCGCGAGGCTCGGGCCTTGCTCAACAAATTCCTGGGGGCCAGTGTGATCATGCAGGGTGTGGAGAGCATGCTGCCACCCACGGCCACAGGTCAACGTTTGAACAGTCAAGGGGTGAGTTTAAGAGAAATTCTTTGAAGAGTAAGAATAAGATTAGGAAATGAAGATGCTATCTTGCATTACTCACCTGGTTTGCATCTATTACTGCTTAAATGCTGCTATATTTGTGAAAAAGCGCTGGCTTTTCACCTGTTGCACGTTGCTTAAGCACAACATAACCTCAATGCGGCGGCGCTCTGACACGTGCACGTGCTCGATTAACCGTTAACTGAGCGCGTGATCTTGCTCTCCCTCTCTCTCTCTCTCTCTTTCTCCCACATCCAACTTTAAGCTGGCTCTCCTCCCCTCCCTGCGCCCGCAGCAGCTTACAAGCATTCACATTCATACATACTTATGTGTGTGCCGTGTGCGTGATGTGATGCCTCGCTGGTCAAAAGAGCAGGAGGAGGAGGAGGAGGTGAAGGGGCAAAAACAACATCAACAACTGCCGCGGCAGAGGCAGCCAACGGCCTGCCGCCGACTGCGGCATCTCGGCATCTCGAGATCGAAATTGTCAGTACAAACTCAGAGGCGGCATCGATCACTTGTGCGAAGAAGAACCGAGGAATAACGGGCAAAAAGTGGCTGGCAAAAGGCTAACAAAAAGATAAAATATAAAAAAAATAGATGAGAAGGCCTGTGTTCGACAAAAAAGCATAACAAAAGACAAGTTTTGGTTCCACACAAAAATAGAAGAAGAAGAACCATAACCGTAATTTTTTTCCTGTGCGGCAGAGAGTTCTGTTATTATTAATAGTTACAGTTGTTGTTGTTGTTGTTGTTGTTACATGGTGAACAAACGCGAGTGTCCATATTTGGTCTAACGGCAAGCGCAACGGCGAAATATTGCGGCAAATCCGGAGAGCAAAGAGAGTGAGTGAACAAGAATAACGGAAAGACTGATGAGAGCCCAATGGGAGAGTGCGAGGATGAGGATAATGCGGGGGCCCGGGGAATAGGGAGGCGGTCAGGCCAAGAGAGTGCGAAGATAGATGGAAAGGAAGAGCTAAGTAAGGAGGGGTTGGCGGGGGCGGGCAAATACTTTTGTCAATTATTTTTAGTGCGCATAATTCGCTGGCAAGAAGAATTCCTGTCACGACACCTCAAAATGCACCTGAAAGGCGACGGCACACCGCAGGCTACCTAGCTAGTTCTCATTATATATGTATATTTATATATATATATACACACACAAAGCTATATGCATGTGTATATACGGCTACATATAGCTATTTATACATGTATACGAGATACAGACACGCCATAGAGCAAATAAATAAATAAATACATTTAAAAACAGAGCAAAGACCAAGAGGAGACGGAGAATGTGGCGAAGACGGAGGAGCAGGAGGAGGAAGAGGAGGAGGATGGATGGATGGATGCATGAATGAGAGAGCGAGCGGCGAGCGGCGAGCGGGAAAAGCGTACGGAAAATTTCGACGAAAATAGCTCCAAACGACGGGCACTATTTTTACGGACTATTATACGGGAGACTATGTTGGAGCATTTTTTTTTTTTTTTTTCTTACCGCTTGGGCAACACACACACAGCCCAAGGGGGGGGAGGTGTATGTGCATGTGCAGCACGGCAGACTCTGGCATCCGATGATCCCGTTTCCTTCACTTGCGTGAACCAAATACCGATTCCCACAGATATGCATATATATATATATATATGTACATATATCTATTCCCGATGCTGCCAGTTCTCCCAGAAATA
>JAEIIO010066591.1:0-10112 GCA_018874655.1 Drosophila diplacantha | reverse complement strand
GGAAAGCTTTTCTTGCTTGTTTTTTATTGGTTGTTAAAATGTAACATTTAATATACAGATTTATCAATTCAAATTCCTTGAATTTTTCATTTTTTTAATTATGAAATTTAGAAATTGTGATCAACTTTCTTTGGCCAGATCGACTCGGCTGTTGATGCTGATCGAGAATATATAATATATGATTTATAGAATATATATGATCATTTATTATTCATATCGGACCACTAAATCGTATAGCTGCCATAAGAACAATCGGAAAAAATTATAACTTTGTCAATTTTTAACATTTTTATATAATTTAAGTTTATTTATCTTGTATTATTATAGAATTTCGTATTAACTTTATCAAGACTGGACTACTATATCATACACATAGCTGCCATTGACACGATATTCGATTAAATTATAATGATCCAATTGTAAGCTGCAAGGGTATGCCGCCTTCGGTGTGCTCAAGTTTGCTTCCTTTCTTGAGTAAAATAAAAATTAGCAAATAAATATGATCAATTTTAGAATAAACATTTGAGAATATGTTTTATTTTTAAATGATAAATATTCTTTGTGACATGAATGTAAGGACAACGATAAATCGATCAAGAGGAACTGACGGGCGAGAGTTAAGGACTCGGCGACAATTTATTCCGTTCTTTTACCCAAATAAAAAGGAATGCATTTTTGGTTAGTTTTTAACGATTGCAAAATAAATTCATTTATTTAAAACTGGGCACAACTCGAATATAAATATATATACATACATAAATATTCTTTGTGACATGAAATGTTCATTTGTTGTATTTTGCAGGTTTTGTCTGGCCAAAAAAGGAGGACGGAAACAAAGAAACTAGATAGGCAAGAGCAGGTACAAAATAAAATAAATTTAAATGATTAAGTAAACAATTAACTTTCCAACAATTCCATGAGCAGCAGTAGGTGCTGCAGCAGGAGGAGCTAGCGAATCCTAAACCAACCTGTAAGAACAGCAGAGTTGATCAGGGGGAGAAGCATTTAGCAGGCAAGGAAGAATCAAAATAAAGTTGTACATTATAAAAAATAAATAAATAAGGACCGAGTCGTAAATGCAAATGCATGCAAGTACTCCTTTTTCATTCACGTGACACCTGCCTGGTTGAGGCGGATGAGCCGGAGCCGCTGGAGCAGCAAGAGCAGCCGATCAGTAGAGACGGCCATAAGAATGAGTAAAAGAATTCACAAAAACCAGACTAAGAATTAAATAAAAATTCAAAATGAAACGAAGATAAAATAAATACGAGTGTTCCGGGTGACGAGCACGGAAACACTGAATTTCCCGAGCCCCCGGAGTGCCTTATATACCAAAAATGTCCTGGGCAAGGCCTACTTTCTACAAATTATTCCGATTTCAGTAGCAGTGCGAAGTTAAGAAATCGATTTATGCCATCGATATATCGAAAGGGAAAGCTTTGCTTATCCAGTTCAATATTGGGGTGTTCCTAAGTGATTAAAATTCGGCATCCAGTTCTTAAATCTGTCAAATCACCAGAAGATTTCTATATTTATTAATAGTTATAAATATAAATAGTTATACTTTGAAGTGTGGCCGCTCCTTCCTGTTGTTGTTCGGAATTTTTGTGAGGAAAAATTATGCGGTCATACTTTGTTCACCAACCGACAATATTTAAAACACACTGTTCGTTATCCGATTGATGATTTGTTTTCAAATAATAAATATCCTGCTGCGCCTACCTTGGACACTGCTCCCAGTGCTTGTCCAAGGAACTCGGCTGATTGGCTCTATTAGGCTAGGGTGGGATCGTTGTCACTGAACGGGGGATCGTTTCACCCTCTTCACGTTTGATGATAAAGATTTGTTGTGTGATAAAACTCTTACTTGCGCAGCCCTTTTGAGCGAGATCTCTAACTCTTGCTATATTTCTTTCCCCCTCTCTCTCTCTCTCTCTCTAAGAATCCATGGATCTATCGCTGTCTCTCTGTTCTTATCTGCTTCCATATCACTCTATATATTTGTATTCATCTCTCTCCAACTCAAAGGTAAATAATCCACATCCGGAGAGGTGATGTCGCTCTTAAATAAACACTGCTTGCAATCACGGAGTGTCGCTCTTTGAGTGACACTTTCACTCCCACGTCATGATGCACTCAACATTCCAAGCGGGCGACCTCGCTCCCAAACTTATGTATGTATGTATACAAAGGGCAGTACGAGTTAGAATAAAGTCTTAAGCCCAGACCCATCGAATGAAGAGGAAGGATAAAACCTTCGTTTTCCTTAGTTCGACTCACTTTAATGAAGAACAATTTAATATACATATATATATACATCTATCATCCTATTCCTCTGACTTTCTACCTTTCTCTGTCGCTTCCTGTTTATCTTGTGATAAAAAGCTCTTTCGTACTGCCCGTTGTTTACAAACATACATAAGTTTGGGAGCGAGGTCGCCGGCTTGGGTTATTGAGCGTGTCAATAATGTGGGAGTGAAAGAGCCGCTCAAAGAGCGCCGCTCAAAGAACGCCACTCAGTGATTGCAAGCATTGCTTAGGTCACTTGAGAGCAACATCACCTGCTCCTGATGTGGATTATTAACATTGGAGTGATCTATCTCTCTCTCTTCATCTCTCTCTCTGAGGCAGCAGCCTCTGTCCGCAGCAGCTTTTTCTCAATCTCGCTCTCTTTCCCACTCGCTATCTCTAACTCTCTTTCGATCTATCTCAATCTCTCTCCATCTACCGCACCTATAAGAAGAGCCGCCTTCCCGCGGCCGCCTCAGTATTCTTCCACCCGTTCACCCGCGACCCCGCGTTGATAGTCGTGTGATAAATCGCGTGTTATGTCGCGTGTGCTAAAAGTGTGTGTTAACAGTGATAATAACCGGAAACGAAAGGAAACAATTAATGATGAATTTCGGCCAAGTCTGGTGTGGAAATGCAACTAACTGAGTGTCCTCAACTGCGGGTAAGTCCGAACCAAGACTATTATCTTATATATCCTCCATATAAAGCTATAAAGCTAGCAAATGGTTACAAACTAAACCAATTAATTAAGAACATTAGCTCGTATGGCCTAGCGCTCGACTGGGTGGTTACAAATTTACATATTGAACTTATGCACTACGTTTTGAGTGGGAAGGAGGGGATTTTAATTGAGTTTGCAGTTCGTTTGGCTAGGAGTCGGATTGGGTTTTCAAGATTGCACGCGTTAGGCTCGCTGGTGGGGGCCAGACCAAAGGCAGACATTTCCGCACCGGCGATGTATGTGTTGTCTTCAGAAATAAAACTTGAAAATTCTGGGCCGAAATATTAACAGTTTGCTGTAGATTTTTTTAAAAATCATTTCGAATTTTGAACATGGAATTCCGGTTCCGTTTGATGATGAGCTCGGCTCAAATGCGGCGATAATATAATTTTGACTATTCAATACCCAGCCAGGGTATAAAAATATAAAGGCAAGGAACAGGAACACATGATGAGGTTACGATAAATACGTTTGTGTTATGTTTTAATATTTATAAAAAAAATTCAACTTGAAAAGTTAGCTACCTTTATTGTTATTTACAAGTTCCCTTCTGGAATATATGCAACTATGTTTTACCAGCAACTTGCTGCTTGCCCACTTCCTGCTGCTCCTGTGATCAATGGTCATTCAAAATGCTGAGCATCCGCATCCGCAAAAATGCCGTGGAATCAATTTTGCAGCAAATTTTCAATATGTAGCGAACGACGGGCGGGACGGTGCACTCGCCACTCGGCTTTCGGCACTTGTCCTTCCGCCAGGACGTCCCCCATCCTTGAACCACCATTCCCCACTGGCCCCGGCATAGACCTGGCATGCGGTCGTGGTCGCTTTTTAAAGGACCAAACTCGGACCGCACACGAAAACCCGAAAATGTAATTGAAAAATGATTTTGTTGCACACATGTCCCACATAGGCCCAGGACAGGATGCCCTCCTCGCATCGGGATTGCATTTGCCGCTGCTGCTGCTGATGCTGCTGCTCCTGCCGCTGGTGCCGGGGCTTGGCTTTTGTCCTGCGGCGGCACTGTTCGGTAATTTCGTGGTCACGACGCAAAAATTTTAATTAATTCGTCCAGCGGAGGGTCTCAACTAGGAAATGCTGCAGCGAAGCGACCCGACTCGGCCCGGAACGGGCCTGGTTCTCCTTGAGCCGCCCCGTAATTAGCATATAAATGACATTGCCCCTTCACCTGGAGACTGGAGGCAGGCAGAAGGGCTGGTGGGCTGGCAGGCTGGCAGGCTGGCAGGCAGGCGCAGGCATCCTTTCAAATATGTCGTGTTTGCTTATTGATTTAGCATTAATTGTTAATTGTTAATAACCGAGGAGCGACCGCAGCGGGGACCGCACAGTTTAACGCACCTGACAAACCGCAACGCACTCGACACCATCAACATACATACATAGTTGGTTCCGGGGGACTCCCGCAACTCCCAGGCGCTTCACTCCAGCTGGGAGCCAAGAGGTCGGGGCACACCGGCCGTCAAGCGAAAGGCTCCAAAAGGTGGTTATATAAATTTCTAAAATCTTTCAATTAACTCGGTCTCATTAAGTGGGGCAAAGCTTCTAAATTGGCTCTGACAAGTTAATATTTAGTGTTTAGTTACCGCCAAAATAGGAAGTGCGGAAGACGATAGGAACGGTGGTGTTTTTTTCCTGTATTTATAGTACATTTGTCATGTATTTGTTGTGTACTTCTGCTGTAATTTTAATGCATTTTGTGTGGGGGTTTTATGGTGCAATTCTGGTCATTTATTCCACAATTAACCTATTTGCAGCCTAACATTTGAGCAAGTTATAATAGTACAAAAATATTATAATATATTAAGTATACGTTCAGAAGATATTGTATTTTCATTTAACAAAGATACAAGAACAGTCTTAGTTCTATGACCGCCACTGTGAACGGGGTGATGCGATTATTGGCCATAGGGTTTGTCCTGGTGTTTCCGCCCGCATCCGCATCCTTGCCCGGGATCATCTTCCTCTTTGCTGCCTAAACAAGAAACTCAATTAACTTGTTAATTTATTTCTAATTTTCTTTGTTCGTCCTTCGCTAGGAAAAACAGCTCTGGGAAAACCACGGTGACGGGTCAGATGGAGGAGAGCTTGCCCGGTTCGGCGATGATTAGCCATACCGTCTCGTTCTCCTCTCCATTGTAATCCCCTTTTGAACGAGATGAGGGCTAAATAAACCCAAAATCGATCTATTAAATCGATCTCTCTGTACTCTACATACCAGATTTTCCATTAGTTTTCCTTTGTGTAGGCGATTTCCAGCTAATTGCGTTGCTTCATGTCCTACACGGAACATCTCGGTTAAGGGATCTGTACCAGCAGTTGCACCGGAACCGGAAGCTCTTCAAAGAATCGCTTTGAGATTCCGCAATTGCCTTGTGGATTGGGAATTGCGGTTGGTTAAAAATCGCTTTACCGTTGCTCACTTGCAACTTTCTGGCAGAGTTAGGGGGGTGGGAAGGAGGCGGCGCTGGTGGTGAAGTGCGGGCAAAGTTTTCGCTTTGTATAATTAAAACTAGGCACGGCGCCGGCGAAGACAAACGGAATTGTTTACATGTGTCTTTGTTACAGTTACAGTTATCCAATACGTACAAGCCCTATATACATACATACCAGTTTTTTGTTTTGCGTTTTGTGAGTGCTAAGGCAGGTCCTTGGGTTGTCGGGATAAGCAGGCGCCAAGTATTCTGCTACTTTGAGGGGAATGAATGCGGCATTCAGCTGGCAAATATTGAATATTAAATAAAAGTGGTCGCTGGCCCCATAGTGCATTGGTGGCCTGCGGATTTCGTGGGAGTGCGGGCGAGAGGAGGAGGCGAGAAATGCATATGTATTTCAGCCTAAAATCTCCAGATGCTCGCTCTCAGCTGGAGGCTTGTTTTTCTGTCTTGTCTAACTGTTTGTCTGTGTGTGTGTCTCTCCTTCTATTTCTTGCACTTGCACATGGAAGCCCCCCTGTTTCCTTCCCAGCGGCATCATCGTTATCGCCATCGTCATCGGCATCGCTCTGAAACGTTCGCCTCGTTCACGCCCATTTTATTTAGCATTTTGTTGTTTTTTCGGTTTCCTGCGGTTTTTAATTAAAATTAACTTTGTTTATTTTGCGCCTCCGCCTGCTCTCCCCTCTCCTTTCCATCTCTCTTGCTCTCTTTGGCCGCCTCAGACAAAGTGATGTTTACTTTGCCCGCGTCTTTCTTTTGCTTGCTCTCTCTCTCTCCGCAGAGCTTTCTCTCACTTGCCGTTGTTGTTGTTGTGTTATTGTTGATGCTGTAGCTGCATGTAATTGCCGCCATTTGCGTTGTCGTCGCTTCCTCTTCCCACCCTCTCTCTCTCTCTCCCCCTTTCTGTTCCCCACATCCCACCACTTGTTGTTGTTAGTTTTACCTGTTGGCAGACAGACAAAAGCTTAACCAGCGGAAGAAGAGTTTTGGAATCATCGTCGTCATCATCTAGCAGCGAGAGCAGCGCCGCGCCTAGTCCCTCTCCCCCATCCAAGTGCCACTGTGTTCCTTTGGCTTGGCTTGTTTAACTTTTGTTAGTTGGTTAAAGTTTTGTTATGCCTGCTGGTATTTACCCCCATCCCATTCCCTCCTTTCCTCTCCGCGCCGCGTTGTCATTTTGATTAGTGCATTCTATTTGCATTCTGATGCAATTCACTTATTTGCAAAAATGATAGAATCCCCCCGCCACTCGACAGTGGAATGCGAGGGTGGGAAGTGCAAGCGTTCCCAGAAGAGATTGACCAAGTAACGGAACCGACTGGAATGGAACCTACTTTAATTGTAAGCCCGAGCTTAAAGCGAGGCAGGAAAATAAGCTTCAAATGAAATTAGACATTAACAAAAAGGAAATGTAATGAAATGAGGGACAGCAAGAGACTGAAAACATACAAAGTGAATGAAAAAGGAAGTCATTAACTAAATAGTTAGTTAGCAGGGAGCGTAAGGCCTGCCGCTCAAAGTGGAAGGGAGAGGCTAGCGAAACACAATCGGAATGTCTAAACGGAACTCAAGGAGTAGCTGTAAAAAAAGCTTGGCAGCTAAGCTGTTTTACAGTTACTTTTTTAGGATTATCTATTATTTATTAGTTATTCAGTTTGCAAACAATAAATACAAATTGAACCTAAATCCAGCTCTAGGCCTGGCTCTCGTGGTAGAAGCGATCCATGCTGATTATCTCTTCGTTGGGCGCCATCAGGTGGATATTGGGAGCAGTGGGGGGCATTCCGTCTGCCCGTCGATTGCCCAGTGTTTCGATAGTTTTACGATCTTTCCTCGGACCGAAGGCATGCTGGCTGGAACTGGCCTCGGGCTTGGACGGCAACTGAAACGAGGTGCACAGGTGCGATGGCTGCTGCTGCTGCTGCTGCTGTTGGTCCGGCAAGACCATCGGTGCCTCGGGATCCTGGGAGCTTGACTGCTTGCGCTTGGCGTAGAGCTTGTCCATCAGATCGCGGAAGAGCGAGGGATTAACATTGATGCTGACGGACATGAGCACGAACCAGTCCCCGTAGCCGACGGTGGACAGCACCTGGCGGACATGGAGCTTGGGCATGCCGCGCAGGTGCGTGCGCAGCAGCTGCAGGCGCAGCTCGGAGCAGCAGAAGAGGAGCAGTCGATAGCAGAGATTGATTCCCGCCAGCATGGCGATGAACAGGAACCACACGTACAGCAGGGCAAAGATTTTCTCATTCAGGATATTGAGCGGGAGGACGCATAGAATGTCGAGGATATTGGGCGTGCCGCTGGGCCCGTAAATGAACATCTCGCACTTGGCCACCTTGGGAAACACCCGCGACGTCATCATGTTCCACAGGTTCCAGTCATACACGGGTATGGCAGCCAGGGCATGGATGTACTTGCGCCAGAACCCATTAAATACCACGTCCATCAGCCAGAAGTTCAGCAACTGTCGGGCGAGAGGGCGGCGTCAAGCGCACAATTATTTTCTGGCCTCCGCCCAGGAGAAGGCACCAAACTCACGCTGATGAGGAAGTTGAGCAGCTCGCAGAAGGCGTACTTCATGGAGTAGCAGCAGTGGATGGGGGTAAACTGGGCCTGGAAGTACTTGGTTAGCATCTTGAGGCGTGTGCGGTAGGTGGTCTCCAGGATGAGGGCGTCGCCCACCTCGCAGCACAGCTGCTTCATCCGCTGCCCCTCCCACACCTTCCAGAGGTACGAGGGGAAGTAGAAGAGGACCGACTGGAAGAGCAGGATCATAAATACCCACTGGTAGTAGCGGAGATACAACCGCTTGGTCACGCCGCGCGTCTCCGGTCCGACGCCCTCGGCAATGGACAGCAGCCGGGCATACTGCTGGTTCTTGGCCATCAGGGACCGCAGGCTGCTCATGTTGTAGTCCCCGTAGGCATACGAGGCCAAGTCCCAGCTACTGCCGCCCTGGTCCTCGCTCTCCGCCGGCAGGATGTAGGTGCCCATGGTCCAGCAGTAGGACTGCACATACTCCGTTTGCTTCTCGGAGCTGATGCACAGGATCGGTTCGCCGAAGTACTGTTTCGCCGACAGCAGAATGGTGCAGGTCAGCAGGAGGACGACGGTGCACTTGGAGTGCAGCGTGAAGATCGGATCGTAGATGCGCACCGACTTCAGGCGCAAATACTTGGACAACGGCTTGACTGCAGCGTACATGTCTCCGACCCCGGGCGGGGGTCTCGGTTGGGTAAGGTATGTGGTGTCTCGGCAGGGTGGTCTGGATGGACACTAATCAGCGTCCAGTTCGTCGGGCCAGTGGCAAGACGATGTTGGGGCACTACACACCAAGGCTTATCGGTTTCAGTTCTCGGGGGGTACGAGCAGGGTTTCTCCAACGTTTGTTTTTTTCGACTATCTGAAAAAGTGTGTGACAGTTCCCTAGGGCTCTAGGTACATATGTCAGTAGTTCGATTGAGGCCCCAGAAACTCTAGAGTTGCCCGACAGGATTTTGGGGTTGTCGGTTAGCCAGGTGCAAGTTGAATTATTGTTTAACAATCCGAAATGCCACTGGAATTTGATGACAGACGAATTAAAAGCTAAATTCGGCTTTAAAAATAAATTTAATGAGAAATATGGGATGTAGCAGGCCTAGTTTCGTACTTTTGTTTATCGGCTGAAAATGATTGAGACCCATCAGTTCAAAAAATACAATTATTGGCCTGGCGGCTGCCAGATTTGTGAACCCATCAATCGAAAACACTATGCACATGCCCCGAAGCGATTATGGACAGTGTTTTTAATTCCAACGCATGCACCTTGATGGAGTGCGACCCCGTTTTCGTTTTTCCGCTTTCCCGCTTTCCCGCTTTCCCATTTCCTATCCGTTATTTTCAAAAACTCGTATGTATGAGGATCACGAGCTGTGGGAACGCCAGCGAATGGCAATAATAATAAAATGATTAATCGATGCTACATGACTGCATATACAAATAATTCCCAGCGGTGTGTCGTCATCAGCGTCATTACCCACATCGTCGTCATCATCATCATCATCATCATCCTCTGGGGCGTAGAGGTGATGGGGCATGGGCATGGGGCAACTATATACTACATCGTCATCAACATTATCATCATCCTCGCCGGCTGCCCCGTGCAAATGTTTATTGTGGGAATTCGCTGGCTGCGCGACGTGTCGAGTGGCGACGACTCTAGCATCAGTTGCTCCTGTCCAGGTCCCAGGTCCCAGCTCCCAGCTCCCAGCTCCCAGTGCCCCGTCTCGGATCCCGATCCCCTCCTGCTTTGCGCCGCAGAAAAATTAAATTTATGAATTGTTTCGTTTGTGCGTGACCGGAGATTTACAATAATCAGAAATTGGGAATCAGAGAACACGCTCAGGAGACTAATTAGTCCTGGCCGTGGCGGCGGGTATACGGATGCCAAATTGTAATTATAATTTCTCGTGTCTGCCGACTGCCCCCTCTTGCTGATTGTTTGGCAATAAAACGGGAACGAGAATGAAATATGAATCGAAGCAAGCGGAAACGGAAGCGAATTGAAATTAAATAAAGAAGTCACAGTCTCCTCGTAGAACACGCATCGAAAATCTGTGAAAAGCACAGATTTAGACATATCTGTACTTTGAGTATAGACA
>JAEIIO010066568.1:0-14181 GCA_018874655.1 Drosophila diplacantha | reverse complement strand
GGTATAGGCGGATTGTTGCACTCTCTAATATCAGACGTACAAAGTCCGTTCTTCTCTGCCGGATTTAGATGCTTCATAAATATTTATAATCGCAAGAAGCTCGTATTTTACCGCTAAAATCACAGCTGGGGGGCAACTGACCTTTGGACTCGATGGAATATTTACGTTTGCGGGAGACACCCGAAAGGCCAGACTGCCGTTGCTCGACTAACCGCCCACCGGGAGCTGATACCGCAGCAAACCTCCGCTTGGGCTCCGTGGGATCCCTCCCACGCCCACCTGAATCATTTCGATAAGGGTGGTGGCGGCAATTGACCTAATCATCAGTACCGTGCCTCTAGCGGGCAGACATCGCCGGCGTCTGATAAGCCTTGTGATAATTCCCATATAGATTCTGGCGAGTTCATACCAAATCAATATGATGATAAACAATTGAATTTTGTACCTAAAGTGTACTTTCGCCGGCGTCATGCAATTTCAAATCTGCCGGAACTAATGCGCTTCTGCAGCTATCGCCGATAACTGGGCCACTTAATAAATATTTTAATTTAATATTTAATCATTTAATCCCAGTGCCATTGTTTACAGACAACAGACTCGATGGGAAATTGTCCAAGCCAATCAAAGGCAAGACACTTGTCAACCAAATTTTTGGTGCTACCACAAGATGCCAAAAACGCTCATTAACAGTGCTTAATAGTAATTATTTTCAGTTTTTTATAAACAAAAGCCACAGTGTGACCGAAGATAAGCTGCTAAAGTATACCGAGGTCAAGCAAACAGCTGCTAACGGTTCTCAGCCAGCATCAGCTGTTTGTGGCAACTGGAAGACAGTGTGGCCAGCCGACCTAAGTTAGTTGTTTCTAGTGCAAAGTCGGAGAATAAATAAATACAAATTGGACGCTTGTTTATAAAGTGGCCTTGATTTATTGCAAATCCGGCGATCTTCCGGAATGCTGCCTTCTACTGGGCTGTTCAAGGGATTCCTCTGCCCGTACTTTGATGGCAAGGACGGCGCCAATGACGCGGCCGACTGCCGGCGTCCCTTTTGCCACTTCAAGCATGCCCGCAAAGGTAAGAGCTAGCTCCGAATTTCATCACTTATTTACCGCCTTTGGCTTGCAGACGATGTGGAGACTGCTGCGCCCGCCGGACCCGCTCCCATTCCGGAGTACAAACCGGCACCCAAGCTGCTCTCTCTGCCTCTGCCCCACATCCCGCTGTGCGCCCCCAAGAAGAAAAACAATTTGGAGTACCATCCAGAAAAGCCGGCTCTGGACGCCTCTCCGGCTAAGAAGAAACCGGATGTGGCCGTGGACAGTGCACCGATGTATGTGCCCGCTCAACCATCCGTCCCAAATGGTGGCGGTGGCGACGGCGACGACTGGCAGGCGGTTCTGGAAAAGGAGATCGACGAGCAGATGCAGATTGAGATCGAGGAAGCACCAGAGACAGAAAAAGAAAAAGAGAAGGCAAAAGTCCACAGGGACAGGCATAGCCACGAGCACAAGTCCAACAAGGATCGCGATAATGATAAGTTAAGGGAAAGGGACAAAGAGAAAGGCAGGGACAAAGACAAGGAGAAAGACAAGATCAAAGAGAAGGAAAGGAAGGACAAGGACAAGGAGAGGGAAAGAAAGGACAGGGACAAGGATAAGCACAAGAGCAAGTCATCACACAGTGACAAGGATCACTCAAGGGAGCGCCACACTTCAAGCTCTAGTTCCACCAGACACAAATCGTCGTCCTCGTCCTCCTCGTCCACCAAGAAGTCTTCTAGCAGCAACAAGCAGCGTGACGAAAAGAGCTCAGCCAGCAAGCACAAGAGCAGCTCATCAGATTCTAAAAGTCACCACAACAACTCCAGTTCCTCGAGCTCCCGATCGAAGTCAAAGAGCAGCTCCAGCTCAACCAGCAAAAACTCCAGCACTGGCACCTCCAAGAGCGAGCCGGAAGAAGAAAAGGAACCCAACGCTGCTTTTGCGCTATCAAAGACAGCTAATGACCTTGAAGAACTGGGCTTTGACTTCGAAGTGGACACCTCCGAGGGAGAGATCGTTCGCCAGTGTGAGATGATTTTTGACGAGCTGGAGACCAAGTTTGCGCAAATGCACAAATCCGAAGCCGACGCTGAGAGCAAAGACGCTCCTAGTGGCTCCCGCAAACGGAAGGCTCCCTCCCCAGACATCGATACCTACACAGAGGCGGTAACGGCGGCGCTGCAGAAAAGGCGGGTGGCCCATGAGAACGCCGACAAGAGCAGGCCGGTAGCGGCGGCTGCACCTGCAGTAGGCAAACCAAATCATATACGCAATGCAATGCAAGCTATCTTCGACCGCCGGGCAGAAATGCGTCGTCAGGAGAGGCTGCAGGCGGAGGCAGCTAATGAGCAACTGCGTCAGGCCCAGGAGCGTGTGCGCCAGGCCCAGGAGGAGCTCCGACAGGCACAGGTCAACTCAAACCTCACACCCCTCATCTCACGCAGTGCCCTGACTCCACCCGTTCGTACAGGTAAGCTCCATTTCATAGTAAGAACCACATTATTGAAAACATGTTATTTTTCAGCTCGCAGCATCGCTCCCGTGGCCAACATTGTGGCAATAGCACGGGCCAAGAAAAAAATCGAGGAGCTGCAGGCCGAGAAGAAACCCGCATTCACTCCTGCGCAGTCCTTTAAGGGCGCCGGCCGAGTTGCCCACAAGTCAACCGTTGCCCTAGACAAGAGTTCCCCGGTAGCCAATGGAGCCAATGTTGAGAAGCCGACCGTTTTGGAGCCACGCAGC
Organism: Drosophila diplacantha; assembly: GCA_018874655.1. Classification (NCBI taxonomy): domain Eukaryota; kingdom Metazoa; phylum Arthropoda; class Insecta; order Diptera; family Drosophilidae; genus Drosophila; species Drosophila diplacantha. The sequence continues at coordinate 11,398 of JAEIIO010066568.1, read as the reverse complement.
TCCAAGATATCGTACAACGTGCGCATACAGTATTACGAGATGATGGTCAAGCATTGCACCGTCATCTATCCGCAGCTGACCGACGCCTGGGAGCGAGCGCAGGTGGAGGAGTTGGCTGTGTTCAAGAAATGCAACACGGCAGCCATCTATAAGAACAGCTGCATGCTGGCGATCAACAAGCTGCGCAAGGAGGCAGTCGAGGCTGGCAACCGGCCGAGTGCGGCCTGCAAAACGGTCTCCCATGAAATGATGCTGGGCGGCAAGCGGGCCCTTACTACATCCTGGAGCGTTGAAAAGAAAGAGTAGGTTATTGGTTTCAGACCATGTGACCTGGTATTCTTCAGTAAATCTTTAAATTCTTTAAGGAAACTCGGGTCCTCGGGCAGCGGCGAACCATTCGACTCTTTAGAACCCCATAAAGCCTACGAAATGGTGTTCGATTTGCGCTTGACGGATGACCAACTGGTGGAGAACGGATATCCACGCCCAGGGGCTAAGTGCGGCTCGGCGGTGATACGAGCCTGCCGTCCCAATCGGCGACCCAACGAGAGCGAACGGTATTGTTCCCGGTGCGGAAAGGTGTTCAGCCTGGACATCTATGACCGGCACGGAGCAGATATGTGTAACTATCACCCCAAGAGCACTGGCTATCGACGAGGTTTCACCGACAATCAGCACCGATGCTGCCAGCAGCCAGCAGGCACTCCGGGTTGCACCTATGCAAACTATCACGTCAGTGACTACTACGACCCGGACAAACTCACCTGCTTTGTAAAGACGATCGATCGGGAAGAGGATTACGTTCCAACCAAGAAAGACATCTTCGCCTTGGACTGCGAGATGTGCTACACCACGCACGGTATAGAGTTGACCCGTGTCACAGTGGTGGACATCACCGGGCGCACCGTCTACGATGCTTTGGTCAAGCCGGACAACCAAATTGTGGACTACAATACGACGTAGGTAGCGGGCTCGAGAAGCGAATTTACCTACTAAGCGAAATATTGTCTATTGCAGCTACTCTGGTATCACGGAGGCCATGCTCTCCACCCAGACTCGAACGCTCCGTGATGTACAGGCCGTGCTGATGTCCATGTTTCATGCCAGAACCGTTCTCGTGGGCCACAGCCTGGAGAGCGATCTGAAGGCGCTGAAAATAATTCACGACGTAGTTGTGGACACCTCGGTGCTCTTCCCCCACAAGATGGGGCCGCCCAAGAAGCGCGCTCTGAAGACGCTATGCATCGAGCATCTGAAGCGCATCATACAGGAGAATGGTGAGCTTTCCACGGGGTTGTGATTATCTCCAAATAATAATTATTTCGTTTCCACAGAGGCCGGTCACGACAGTGCCGAGGATGCGGAAGTGTGCATTCAGCTAATCAAGTTCTATCTGCGCAACAAAATAAGCTGAGCTGCTCTCGCTGGTCACCTCCGTCAGAAGCAATCAGTTCAAAAGCATTACATACATGTGTTAATATGTATACCGCGTTCATACCGTAATCAAAGTCTTAGACCCCAAGTAAATTAATAGTTTGTAAAATGCTTCTCTATTTACAAGTTTATGGTTTAGCGTGGGCACAGTTATTCCAGATGTGAAGAAACTCCAGTTCCAGGCGCTTACAGATAAGCGGGGCGCTGGTAATGAAGACGTCGTCACAGCTATCGCCAAAGTTAATCCAGTTCAGCGACCCGGTCACACATACGGTTACTGGCTCATTCGCTCCTTTTGGCTGGAGCTCGCGTAGACTCTGGTAGCCGTCTATAATGCAGAATTTGTTGTGCATCAGCGAGTTAACTAGCAGGGGAAATTGGCGCACAGCAATGCAAGAGGTCTGGTCAATCATACTCGTCCAGTTCGTCTGCCTGACTATACGGACTCGAACTCCGCGTCTGGCCGCCACTTCGAGGGTTTCTGAAATCTCAGCCGAATTCATTGCATACATGGCAAGGTCTATCGAGTACTTGGCTTGGTTTAAGTGCCAGATGATGCGTCCGATATGAGCGGGGACGTAGACAATCCGGTCGAACTCGAGGCAAAGGGCCTGTCGCGGACCCTCATCGATCAACAGACTATCGGGGACCATGTACAGCACTTCATTCACCAGCCGGCCTCTGCGGTCGTCACTCCACTGCTCGTACAGGCTCCGGATGTGGTCGAAAACCTGCAGCGGATTCTGTTTAAACAGAGTGAAAAACTTGATTAAATAATACAACATCGTGCTAGCTACAGGATGCGGAAATGAGAAAGACCTGAGAAGAACGTCAAAAAGCAACCCTGCAAGGCTTTTCACGTTCAGAACAATTTTATCTACTATTGCACGTTTTTATGCGATATTTGACCACTTTGATATATGTATATTTTAAATCTTTCGGGTAAGCTATATCTAATATTTTCAAATTTAAATTATAACCTGAAACAAACTATGAATATAGTGCATTTGTTTCTCTCAATTTTCCAATAATAATTTGCTTGGCAATTTTTTCTTGGCTTTTCCCCCGTTTCGCTATCGATAACAATTCAATGAAAAGCAATTTGAAAGTTTTATAAAGTTTTTTACTGGGCTGAACCGCGTTACAAACTGTAATTGCAAGTTTCTGTCTGACGCACGTCACAGAATTTTCGCTTGTGGCCGTGGCCCGGTGTTGCCACCAGTTTCCAGGTTTCTCTCCTGTTCTTGTTGTTATTATTTTTATTTAAATGTAATTTTAATCAGATTGCGGCGATACTTTATATTTTTCAATTACACCCGGTCATGTCGGCTGGCCGTGGGCAACATCTGGATGTTCGCTTCTTGTTGCTCTCGGTGACGGCGGCATGATTTTTCAATTTGAACGTTTTATAATTCTCTGCTTTCCTCTGCTCGGGAAAAGTTTGGCTTATTGGACGGCGCTAAAAGAATGCCGGCAAAGTTCCAGCACTTAATTTGGCGTAATTGTTGCCATCGGCAGGAATCGGGCGAATGACAGGAAATGTCAGTGAAAGGCAGTGGGAAGGGTTCCCTGGCCTGGCTTGGACCACCCACCCATCCTCTCGAGATATGGCTGATGGCGACACGTGTTTATCTATTGAGCTGGCACAACAACACACAACCTAACGAAAAGTAAATAATATTAGTGGTACTTGGCAATGACAATGTGCATATGTGGCCCAGTATGAGGAGCAGACCCAACGGCCACAGCAGAGCACATACAAACAAGGATGCGGAAGAGCTGCTTGAGGCTTAGCAACCAGAGCAGCAGCAGGCTGGAATCTCAGCTACAGGCCAAGAAATTTATAAAAAGTTTGAACATCCGAGTCATTACTAGCATGTAGGAGGAAAATGTCTTAATTGGGCTGGGTGGAAACGATAAAACCCATTAATTTATGTAGAATTCATAAAACTCCAAATACACCAAATTCCTCTTTCCTATATCCAAAGGTACGAATTCACATTTCTCTCAGTGGAGATTCAGCAGAAGCAGAAGGCGGCATGAGTGGAGCCAGTGGGCAAAACAAACACTGGGCCAAATACAAACACAAATAAAAAGCCAAAAACCAAGGGGTACTATGTATGTTGTGGGAACGAGGCTGGGCTAAGGAGGAGGATTGGGGAAACGGTTCGGTGCTGCTTGACTTGTCACACATTGTTGTTGGGGCTCGGCCCGGCCGGTCGGAAGTTTACTTAAGACCGTCGAAATAGAGGCATTAAGATCTTTACAGTTAATCCCTTGAGTAAATGCTGTGCGGTCGCGACGCCAGCACTGCGGTGCGTGTGTGGGAGTGTGTGCTACCTGGTCTAGTTCTACATACATAGTTAAGGCATTAAAAAAAGGCTTAAAAGCTTGCCGGGCGTTTTGCAGGCCCTGGAGCCTGCATATTGGCCCTGCTTTCGCCCATGAATATTTCATTCCGCCTGATGACAACATGCCTGGCGGTTAAGTGCTTTAAACATTTAGCTTAATGCCCGGCCCCTCTTAATTTGCGGAGGGTTCGTCACGTATTTAACCAAATTGCGCATACGCCACCGCATATGCTCTGCTGCAGAAATATTAAAGCGAGCCTTGGCGAGCGAGTTGTGCTGGAATTTATTTTGGTTTTTTTCTTTTCGGGACTAAGCCTGCAGCGCATCTGGTTTGGGCGAAAACCTTTTTACAACTTTTGCACAGCGCAAGCGACCAAAAAAACCGACCGAAAACGAAAAAAAAACAACAAACGGCTAAGCTGCCGTCGCCCTTGCCAATCTAAATAAGGTGGCTAAAGGCAATGCGAAAGGAAAGATGCGAGCGAGGACCGAGGGAAAATAAAGAAAGCCGGCAAAGCAATGCCGGGAGCCAAGAGCCAAAGCTGGCGGTAAACGCAAAATAAAGTCATCACAAACATATTAGCAGCTAAAAACACCTGAGCAAATAGATTTATATGCACGATAAAGCACAGAGTAATTTCCCCTAGATCCTGTCAACCGCTGCCCACCAAACAGCACTGAGCACCGAGTGCCGAGCGCCGAGGACCAACCACCAGCCATCGCCCATCTTGGCCTACACGACGCCTGTTGCCTAAGCCGCAAAGTAGCTGGCAAGCACAAGATAACATCACTTTATTGTAAGAAAGTTAAAACACAGAAATGCAAGCTAGAGTCCCAGCTGCGGGCCCGAGTATGTGTGCTTTCGGCGTGGCACTAAAAAAATATCCGAAAAAGCAAAGTACCATGGCGGAAACTCTGGCCGGAAAACAACAAAGCCAAAAAGGTGGCGTAAAACTTCTCAATGCCGTTTGCCGCTGTTTTACGAGCCATTTCCGTTTTGGATGCTGCTCTTCCGCCCACACTCACACACGCCCACTCCGCGTTTTAGGTGTGAAATTATAAAATTTGTAGCATAATTCTCGCTGCGCGGCCGCCGGCGACGGCGAGCGGAGCACGCGTGCGTCCACGTTGTAAATACCAAGTTCTACATAAGTTCGCCGGGTCGTAGTTACAGTCACAGTCATAGTTACGCCCGCGACCTCACCGGGAAGTCGGCCAGTTTACGACTCCGGCAAGTGCACGTCAGGACACACACGTAACGCTTTTATTTCGTACTTAGCAGGACATTTTTGTGCACTTCCCTGGAGTGGAATTACTCTCACCAGGGACTGGCGAAATCAAGCCGAAACTTGGCTTGGTTCTATCACACGGCAACCAATTTAGCATTATTTTAAACAGACTTGTATTCTTTAGTAAAGTTTGTGTGTTCGGCACATGCACATTCCCAATGATTCTAAAACATAGAACTTCTGTAAGGTCTAAGGAACATTTGTCCCTGAGCAGAAATGCTGGAAAATAAATAGAAACTTAATGATACTATTTAATAAAGTCAACCAGGATCATGTCTTGGTTTCCCGCTCAGAGTAATTTCCCCAATGAGTTGTCGAGTGCATGGAAAATTCGTTAGCCGAAAGTGACTGGCCGCGTTTTCCTCCTTTTTTTTTGCCAACATCTGTGAAGCGGGGGGCGGTATAAGGTCGACCCAGGCCATTAGCAGAATGCTTGACAAATAATTAGGGCAAAAACTATTAAGTTGTCGCTCGTGCACCCACACACACGCGCACATGACTGATGACGTCCAGTGAAGGATGAAGCTGAGGACTCGAATTGACATTGCTCAACACGCCAGTCAAGTTGGCGACCAAAGTTCAGGCAAAAACGGCAAAGATTTGTCGCGGCTGGCAACTAAAAAAGTTAATTGCAGTTAATGACGACATTAATCACAAGAAAATGAAGCCGGGCGCATTGACAATAAGCACAAAGCGACAAATGAAGAGCCAACTTGAAGCGTCCGCTGCTGAGGATGAGGCACTGAGGAAAATACTTTGGGGATTACATCAGCTGCACCTTAAAAAAAAACATAGCGTTACAAGTTAATAATGGAAATTCTACGACTAAAGCCAGCATCTATATAGAATAATATCTTCCGCTAGTCGACACGTTTTCCCCTAGTGTGCCCATGCTGACGCAGTTCCTGCTGTTATTTTCTGTTGCTGATGCTGGTGCTTGTTGCAGGCCAGTCCGACGGGCCAGGCGTCTATTAACACCGATACCCAGGACTTGGCCACTCCTCGCCCTCACAAAGGCGCCAAGACAATGGGAAAGTTGCGTCAGCTCCAGCTCTCCAGCTCTGCAGAGCCGGAGCGCAACAAGCGGCAACAGGAAGTGAGCGCGTAGTAGGAAAAGCAATTTTACTGCGAGTTTCCTCAAGACAAATAAGTCTGCTGGATCAAAAAGGACTTTCTGCCGGGGCACAATAGAAATGAATTATAAGCGACAGGCGGGGCGAGGGCGACTGCGAGGGATGGTGCGTGCGGGACTGGGAGTAGGGATAGGTGGCGGTGTCAGCGATAATAATGAAGTAGCATGACTGATGATGCCGCCTTAGTGCAGCCTGGAAAAAGAACAACTTCGGCGAGGTCCATTGCGATTAGGCGGCAATAAAGGCAGCGACAAGCCAGTAAAATGTTTTTCTTTGTTTTCCCTACTCGCCGCCTTTGTTTTTCGCAGCTTTTGTATATTTATTGCTTTTGTTTTGTTTTTTCCTCTGGTGTATGAAAATCAAAGTGGTTGCGCTGCGCTCCGTTTATATAATGAAAATGAGCTTGGCCAAACCCCTCGTAGTTGGCATTAATTAAGCGGGGTTCCCCATGAACTTTCATTGATTGTGCTGACGTCGGGATGACAGGAATTGTCAGAGAGGCTTGGAATGGGGAGGACCATGGGGGAATCCTCGGCGGTCAGGTAAATGAGCTGCACGTACTCCAGCTCATGACGCACGACCGCACAATCCAGCTGGGGATCTGCAGCTGGTGGTGGCTCTGCATTGGAGGTGTCAAAACAAAGGAGTTTGCGGAATTTATGCAACATGAACGTCTATAACTTATCCAATTAAAACTCAATAAACGCCGCCTGCCAGAGCCGGGCAAATGGATGAAGATGCCAAGCCAGCCAAGCATCCAGCCAGACAGTGGCATCTGCCAAGTCGGGGGCAGGAGCTTCCGTTCGGTTCAATAGCATCCAGGCTCCGTCCCTCACCAGCTTGGCTTAACACAGCGATTACAAGTGCCTTCAGCTTGTAATCCACTTTCGGAAATGCACCGCACACACTCTCAGATGCCCCAGCGCCTTTCTGCCTCCAGGACGAAGGAGCCCCGGGAGTGACAGACACAAATTGAAGATGACAAAATGTCTAAACAAGTGAGTGGGAGTATGTGTGTGTGGAAGCGGGTGCTGGGGAAAGGGCGTGGCAGCGAGCATATCTAGCGGAATAATCAATAAATTACACACCTGTCTGGCCACAGCAAATTTATATATCTCCCGCATTGGCAGAGTTATGGCCATGACTTGGGGTAAGGAGCAGCAGCCGCAGCCGCAGCATCAGCAGCAGGGCAGAAGGAGCTAGATAAGACAAGCCGGGAGTGCATAGAAATATTTTTCACAGGGATTCCAGCGAGCGTCGGCGGCATTCCGCAGGTGCCGTCCCCACAAGATGCCACGGAGCGGTCCTTGTCCTGTCGCACTGGATAGCCCCGACTGAGTCAAAGTCCTTTGCAGGAGAAGGTCCCATCTACACAGAGGGAAAATATTTTTCGCAGACTTTAAGTTAGAAGCTAGCTTTTTTACAAATATAAGGCTTAAATTGTTCGCATGAAAGAACGCATGCAATTTCACTGCTCATATTAATCTTTCAAAAATTAATGTTTGTTTGTATGCCCAGTAACGAATCGTAAGATATAGTAGGTATATACAAATAAAACAATTATATGAAATACATTTAAAATAAATAATCAATAAAAATCATTATTATGTAATCTTTATTAAAAACCAGTCAGCTTTTAATCAGCTTTACTGGACCATTCACATTTGGCAAAGTCGTTTAAGCCTCTTACTAAGTGCTTTAATGTAAATTCAATTATTTTCGGAAATTTACAGTAATATATTTTTGATTATATACAAATATTAAACCAATTTTGAGTTCGTATTCGATTACTTATGTTGTCTGAGTGCTTGATTTTTGACAGTGCAGGTTTTCCGCTTGAGCCTTAATATTTCACGCTAGCTGGGTTTTCGATTGTGTTCAGCTTGGACTTGCCGTGGGCTTACCTCTGTACTTGTCTGGTAATTGCTCTGCCCAAGGGCTGGACCGGCGCTTTGCCAGGAATTTCTGGACAGGCCGAAGGGATGTGAGGGGCTGGGAACCGGAGGAGGAGCAGGCCTGGAGCTGGCCAGGACTCGTGGCACTGAGTGAGTATTTGTGCGTGCCACACTGACAGGCAGCAATGCGAGGCGGCACTGAATTTTTGATTTATGTGCCTTACTTATGCTTTTACTTAGTTGTCTGCGGCGAGTTGCCTTCCCTGCCTGCCCTCTTCCCATTCCCACTCCATTCCCCGAGTCTTATGGACGAGCCACCAAATTGATGCTAAGTGCTTGGGTGCGCGTGCGAAATGGGTTGGCAGGGAACAGGGAACTGGAGCTGAAGCCGGAGCCGGAGCTGGAGCCGGAGTAGCTCCTGCCCACACGAGACTTTCACACACAATTCCGAGGAGCCACACACACTCTTTGGTTCCCCGGCGCACACACACATTTACGCATATTAAATACCATCCTTGGAGAGTCATCAGCATTCCTCGAGCGGTTTTTATTTCCGTTTTCATTAGTTGCTTTTTACACAAGCGACACTCTCCCACACAGCCGCGCGTAATAGCATTAATGTCTCGTTTACTTCTTCTCAGGACTCCCTCGCTCCCTCGCAGGGGAAGAGTGGGTGTGTGTGTGTGTCATGTCAATGGCAGCCATTTCTATGTTTGCTCACGTATTCAGCTGTTGACATTCCAGTGCACTGAAGAGCTATAGCATCGGACATCGGACATCGGACGCAGGACACTTCTATAAGTACACCGGACACTGAGCGAGTGAAAAATGAAATGAAAAATGAATGCTATAATTTGCAGCATCAACAGGCGATTGTCGCCGGCAATCAACAAAGGATTTCCATTTAGCAATATCCATGACTTGTAACAAAAGGGTCAATGCTATTAATTGAGTTCCGAGTTGAGAGAGCTTAAGTGGATAAGTATATTCTAGAAAATATTATTTTATTAACAGAATAACGTGAAGATACTTCCTGAAGATTACAATTAGCATTAGTAATTTTTGTTAAGGGTTGCTAAAAAATTAGACTCCTACTCAGTAAATCACAATAAAATATTTATTAATACTTCGGTTAATCATCAATAAAAGTAAAGCGGTACAAGGGCTTAACTTCCACTTCGGATTTAAATACTTAGCCCGTCGGGTTAGCTCCGCCGTCGTGTGGGCCGGTAGGAGCCCGGATTTTTGGGCGCTAATCAAATCACGTACTTAGCCAAGTAAAATACATGCGCAGAGACCCAGAAGCAGGACCGCAGGAGAGTGGGTCCGGAACTGAGGGAAACTCAAAAGTGCGCCACATATTTTGTACACTCCGCACTTGGCGGACTTAAGGGGACAGGGTGGTTGGGTTCTTCTGCTCGAGGACGTCTCCCAAGGAGGCGGCGCATTATTAGCTTACAGCGGTGTGTGCGTTTCTATGCCACATGTACACACATGCGGAGGAAACTTTGATGGCACAAAGGCAAATTACGAGCGCATTTAAACTGGGGCGCGAGTGCTACTTAAATAACTCATTTAGGGGCCGAGTCCTCGGAAGAGCAAGTGGGATGGTGGCTGGAGGGATGGAGGCAGGGAGCCCACGTATGCGAGTATGTGTGGGGCACCCCAAATCAACAATAAAGTTTGTCATCTCAATTTGCTTATTACCAGCTGGCAACCAGCGAACTTTCTTATTAATGGCAGGGCGATTGCAACGTTTCCCTGTCCTTGTCGTCCTTTGCCAGGACCTCCTGCAGTGGCTCATTTTCTTACATGCCCCCTCTCAGGATAATGTGAAAAATGCACATTTTTAAAATTGAACAAAAATTTAATATTGAACACTTATTAACTTTTAAAGTATGTTATTAAGAGAAAATTGCATGTGCCAAATCTATAACCTTATCCCCAGAAGTCTTCTATACAATATAATTTAAAAGACTACAAAATATCTGCAGCCTTCGAAGACCTTTCTTAGAGGATATCAAATAAAAATAAAGTACAAATAGTTGAAGTCAAATGATTTCTGGGGCACCCCAGTATAAATCTGCAAGGGCCTCGGCTAATATTTGTTTGTTTTTCCCGGCGTGCAACACGGCATCGCGGCAAACTTTTAACTCTCGTGGCTCCCTGACCAAGGCGGGGCCCATCCACCCTTCTCGGAGAACCGCAAAGTGGCAGCGCGAATGGCAGTGAGGTGTGTCCTGTGGCACATCCTTCCTGTGTCGCTGCCATGTCTTGCGGTTAGCTGCACGTCGCAAATTGCAGAATCCATAATTAGTGTCTGTCATGGCAACCCCGCACACTCGGTCAGCCGCGATGCCCCTGCTGGTGGTCCTGATCCTGCTTCTACCCTCCGTCTCCTTATCCCTCATACTCCCGCAATTCTTCGAGCATCCGCGAAGGCGCGGCTGAGCTGCACTTGAGTGGCTTGGCAGCTGCTCTAATTGCAAGTAAATATTTTATGTGGTAAGCCAGTTTTAATTGCCAGCTGAAATAAATACGGAATCATTATAAAATTATTTAAAATGCGGCAGCAGCGTTGGAGACGACGCGGTCTGGCCCACATTTGTAGTGGCAGCAAGTTTTAATGATGCCCCCAGCTCCACTCCAGGATCCACTTTCACATGCACTCGCACTCGCACTAGCCTGGCAGTCGCACTGCTCGTTTCTGGGCCGGATAAATGCAGAAATCACGCAAATTATCGAAACATGCGCAAGCACACTCAAACTCCTGGCGACTTTGCCGCATAAATCTTGCGAAAGTCAAAAAACATAAAAAACTTTCCCAGCACATCGGGGCGAGACGAGGCAGAGCCGGCGGTGGAAAAATATTCTATAAATCTTGAGGTAGCCGTAGCCCCAGCCACGAGTCCGTAGTCCGGGCACAAAGACCAACTTTCCACTGCCGCAAATTGCAAAACTTCAACATTATCGTATGAAGTGCGAACATGGCGCAATCGATTGGAAATCGCAGGCAGCAGCCAGTTAGGGCCAGTTTTGGCTTTAGCGCTGCAATCAAGGCCCGCAGAGGCTGAGAATATGAAAAGAAAAATATTGAAACCACTGAGAGTAATGGGTAAATAATATTACAAAATAAAATATTGTGTGGTGTATAGCTTCTTATAATAACAGGACTATGAGTGTTTGGGCTGTCGGTTAATGATAAAAGGTGATATATACCAACAATCATATATATGAAAAAACTATGTCGAATATTTTTAAAATTAAACAGTCTTTGCACCTTACAAGGGATTCAA
>JAEIIO010066517.1:0-10481 GCA_018874655.1 Drosophila diplacantha | reverse complement strand
AGACTAAGTTCTCATGAATTCTACGACTATTTCTTTATTAAAAACAATAAAAACAAGAACTAGCAGCCTCTCATCTAACTAAAAATATTTCAATAACTTCAAAGTTTATTCCATATCAGGGAACTATGCAAGTCCCCAGCCCTGGCAAGCGAAAACACACCTCAAGGTACAAGTTACCGCTCTGGAAAAGCGGTTTTCCAATGCGCAGGCGCACTGGCAGCCAGGAAGTGATGGTAAAATGAGAGCGGCAGAAAATGGGAGAGCTAGAGGAGAGCATAATGAAAATGTGTTACAGCCATTTGGCGGACATAAAGGTAGGGAATCTGCATAAACTGCCTACGCCAGGTTTTGATGAATCATTTTGGTTGGGTTAGGCATGCAACCCGGGGGCGGAATGGGAGTGAGGATGGGAGTGGGAGTTAAACTGGGTGGTTTTGGGCGGGGGTTGAGTCATTGCCTGCCCGAAGGAATACATAATTCATCGTGCCAGACTGCGTGCCTGCCTTCTAATGGCAGCTGTTAAAGCTGGACGGACACTGGCCAGCAGTTGCAGTTGGCCAACTGGCAGAAGCTAGTTGGTAAACAGGCAACCACTTTTATCTACACGATATCTTCATGATATTAGAATTTATAACGACTTCCGGCATTACACAAAGGAGAAAGGTTGCCCAAATGGAAATCAATCAAGGGTCATTAGAGGCCCAAGAACTCCGTGCACGGGGTTCCACGCCATTGAAATGCAAATGAGTTGTAGTTTTTCTCCCAAGAATCAAGGGGAGCAGCCGCCGCCGCCATTGATTGGAAAAGCGTACGCCAAGACACGGCTGAGGTCGAACCCGATCGCATCGATACGTCTGAATGCGCAGAGATTTATGTACGTGTGACTTCAGAGTCCGAAGCTTGATTATGACGCTATGCATATAAACAAAAGCGAAGCTTTTTGTCAGCGTCAAGCTCGGATTACTGTTGATGTTTTTTAATTTTTTTTTTCTGTATTTCAATACGGCGTTCGAAACGAGTTTACCGAAAAGACAACAAAGGTAACCGAGTTATTTCTTAGTCACTGCAGGCAAACTTCCTACATCAGGTTTGTCCTAATTTAGGGTGTTAATATAATTAAGATTTGGCATATTTATGCAGATATCCGGTAACCTTAAAATTAAGGAATATTTTTGAAAATTAAAGTACGTGGCTCTCAGTATACATAATGAGTCAATTAATTAACTAATATTTATATTTTCAATACATTTATTTTATTTTATTTCGCTTCGATACTTTAAATTCGGTTTTAATTGGTAATTGAGTTGTAGGATGGCTTTATAATCCTACAGAGATCCCATTTGAAAACTTGATTGTGATGCCTAAGGAACTCCTGCCGCGAACCTCGCTCTTGGCTAGCGATAATTATCAAGTTAATAACTCTACACTAATTAGTCAGGTGCTCGCAATGGGCTTCAAGGGGGCTGGGGGAGGGACGGTTTTCGTACGACCCTAGGTCGCGGCCCGAAATAAAAACAAGCTACATTTTGACGCGGTCCAATGTGAAAACGAAAGCGATACGATTTTCGGCGAGGAAAATCAAATGCGGCAGCGACGAGAAACCCATTTGGAATGGGAATGGGACGGAATAGAGGAAACTGGAGCTCGAAAGCGATCCAAATGCCAGCGAATGGGTAAATTAAATCACAGCACCAGCATCAGCATCAGGCGGCAGCAAATCAACTTAATGACGACGGCTGGCAACTTTTCCAACGGTTTTATCTGGCGAAGCGATCGTGAGGTGAAATGAATTTAAGTTGCTTTTGCACCAGCAGCCGCCACAATAAGCGGCACAACAATATGCCTGGATAAAAAATCGATGAGTGCTCAATTAACTGTTGTTCGCACACACACAGGCATGCGCCCACATAGTACGCCCACAGACACACTCGCAAAAACAATAAATATTACGCACAGATGCAGATGAAATTACCTTTTTCAGCTGAGTTTTTCTGATTTTTGGCAATTGCCTCTCAACAAAACAACATTCGAGGGGTACTTGTGTGTGTTTTTTTCTTTCGCCTGCTCCTTTTCCGCAAGTGCCACTCCCACTCCGATTGGCGCTTGCAGTTTTCCGTTTAGTTGTAGGGCTGGCGTTCGTTGCCAAAATTACTTTTCACCACACTGCCTATTATAATTTACTTTTGCCTCGTACATTCGCAGTTATGTCAACTCCCTTCCGCGGCGTCCTTTGTTGTTGTGGTTTTTGCAAATATATTTCGTGTAAATTATGTGCAGTGTGGTTGTTGTTGCTGCAGGTGGTCTAAACACTCGCGTTCGATGGGTCTACGTGGTTTCGTATGCACTGGGTGCCGCACGCATAATTTGCGGGTTGCAAATCGTCGTTTTCTTAATTTTTCGTTAGTAATTTGGCTATTAATTGGTTTTAACACGGAGAAAACTTTCGACGTTTCTTGTTGGTTTTCTGATAATGTTACCGTCCTTTTCTTTTTATTTTCGTTAAAAAAGGGCGGATTTCCCCTTCCACAGTAGCTGGTCACTCTTTGATAGCTATTCATTTGGATTTGTGATCGATTTAAGAGTGACCAGCTGGTATGAAAATGTATATCGATATTAAGAAAAAGAGCCGAAATTTGTTTACCTCGACAAAATGATCATAAAAAGTTTAATATTAGCATTATTAGTAAGTTTTGGACGAGTAGCAGCAACAAAAGATGAGGGTCTGTGCAGCCCTGACCAGAAATCCTGCAGCCAAACAGAATCTGTCGAAGAACACCATAATGAATGTGAGCGACTTGTTGCCGGTTTGCCATTAATTTTTAACTTAGTCTCAACCATTTAGTTAGCTTCCAGATCCGTCGGCAGATCGATAAAGCAATGGCCGGCTATAAGCCCTGCAGCAGCGATGCAGAGGATGCCAGTTGCACCTGCCACACGGCTGTTGTGAAGCGGGATCTAGCACCGTACAAGTCAACAGGTGTCACCCGGCAAATGATCGAAAGTTCGGCGAGATACGGCACCAAATACAAGGTGTATGGGCATCGCTTGTACCGGGATCCGAGTTGCATGTTCCCCGCCCGCTGCCAGGGCATAGAGCACTTCCTCTTGCCCCTGGTTGCTACGCTACCCAACATGGACTTGGTGGTAAACACAAGGGATTACCCGCAGCTGAACTCCGCCTGGGGCAACAGTGCCAGAGGACCGGTGTTCTCATTTTCCAAAACGAAGGAGTACCGGGACATCATGTATCCGGCGTGGACCTTCTGGGCCGGAGGACCGGCGACCAAGCTGCATCCTCGGGGAATCGGACGCTGGGATCAGATGCGCGATAAGTTAGAGAAGCGAGCAGCTGCCATTCCCTGGTCGCAAAAGCGGGAACTCGGCTTTTTTCGTGGATCACGTACCTCTGACGAGCGGGATTCTCTTATCCTCCTCTCAAGGCGAAGTCCGGAGCTGGTAGAGGCTCAGTACACCAAGAACCAGGGCTGGAAGTCACCCACGGACACCCTTGATGCGCCGGCAGCCGACGAGGTCTCTTTTGAAGATCACTGCAAGTACAAATACTTATTCAATTTTCGTGGAGTGGCTGCCAGTTTCCGGCTTAAGCACTTGTTCCTCTGTAAGTCGTTAGTCTTCCATGTGGGCGATGAGTGGCAAGAGTTCTTCTACGATCAGTTGAAGCCATGGGTTCACTACGTCCCACTTAAGAGCTACCCCAGCCAGCAGGAATACGAGGATATGCTTTTATTCTTTAGGAAAAACGATGCCCTGGCTCAGGAAATCGCTCAGCGAGGATACGACTTTATTTGGCAGCATCTGCGCATGAAGGACATTAAGTGCTACTGGCGAAAGCTGCTCAAGAGCTATGTAAAGCTGCTCAAATATGAGGTGAAGCCAGAAGATCACCTAATCCATATTGGACATGGCAAGGATGAGCTGTAATAGATTCACAGATTTTAAGAACGTTTTGTGATTTCACTAATTTATTACCAGCATACCGAAAGTCGAAAATGTACATTTTTCCCAGTTATTAAGCTCAGAATCTCTTTTAAACATTACCATGAAGGAATTCCAGTCGGTTATTTTTAGAATCTAGACATTTGTATTATGACTCAAAGTTCTATTAAAAGTATTTGCAAAAACATGTAAAATTAACAAATTTATGACAATGACGACCTTGCAGAGGAGATTACTCTTCGTTGGAGCCCTGCTCCTGTGTTGTACTCCGATATCCCCCGCCGCCGTCGAGGATAAGTGCTCCGCACTGTCGCAATACTATGAACCGAAGTGTAAGGAATTGCCTTTGTCCAACTATATATTGATGCCTTTTTTTTAATTTTCCAGTTAGCTACAACTTTGTTCCGTATATCCTGCGGGCCCTGGAGGACTATCGACCATGTGAGTCCGGTGATCCGAAGTGTCTCTGCCATGTCCAGACTATTCGAAAGAACTTGGAGCCGTATAGGAGCAACGGCATTACACCGGATATGATCAAGCAGTCTAAACGTTTTGGTACCTTTTACAAGGTAATTCGTGGGCGAATCTATCGCCAGGCGAACTGTTCACATCCCAGGCGCTGTAAGAGTGTAGAGGAACTGCTCTTGGATGTGGCCGTTGATCTGCCGGACCTGGAATTCGTACTTAACGTGCGAGAATGGCCGCAAGTTCATTTTCTATCGGGCTTAAGTGGTCCCGTCTTTTCGTACTCAATCACCGATCAGCATCTAGACATTATGTGTCCAGCTTGGTCATTTTGGACTGTCTATGCCCCGATCCTACAGGACTATCCACACGGTCTGGGTCGCTGGGATTCGATGCGTCAGCATATCGCAGCTAGGGCGGCGAGGATACCCTGGAGTAAAAAGCGCTCTAAGGGCTTCTTCCGGGGTTCCCGATCTTCCCCAGAGCGTGATAATCTAGTGATGCTCTCGCGCCGGTCTCCAGAACTAGTTGATGCCCATTACACGATGCATGTGGTGGGCGAATCCGGTACGCATACGCTTGGGGCTGATCCCGCCAAAGAGATGCCCTTACTCGAGCACTGCCAGTACAAGTACCTGTTCAATTTCCGGGGCGTGGCTGCCAGCTTCCGACTTCGGCATATCTTGCTCTGTCGGTCGCTGGTGATCCACGTGGGTGACCAGTGGCAGGAGTTCTTCTACAACCAGCTTAAACCTTGGGTGCACTACGTCCCGGTAGCCAGTGATGCCGACGTGGAGGAGCTGGCAGATTTATTGCTTTATCTACGTGAGCACGATGACTTGGCGGAGGAGATTGCCGAAAGAGGTCATGAGTTCGTTTGGCAGCATCTGCGAATGGAGGATGTGCAGTGCTACTGGAGGAAGTTGCTCCAGGAATACGCCCAGCTGCTCACCTATCAGGTTCATCAAGAGCCAGACTTGGTGGAGGTTTCCAACAAGAGAGCTGTGCAAGTGTATCACGGGTAGTTAGGTCAAACGTTTACATTAAAATTTAAACAAGAAATACATTTTTATATAAAAATTCAAATTCCCAGTGTGACCTTAGTGGCCGGTGGTTACGTCGCTAGATAACAGCTGTTGCGTGTTTTTATTTAGTTCTTAAATATTCCTATTAGCTTTAAATGGATTCCGTGTCATGGCAGCGCAGCTAAATCCCTTCCGCAATGCCTTTCGGCTGCCGGCCACGCAGCGCGTCAACTGGTTACCGGGCCACATGACCAAGGGCATGCGGCAAATCCAACAAAAACTACGAACTGTTGACTGTATCGTGGAAATCCACGATGCACGCATCCCGCTAGCGGGCAGGAACTCCCAGTTCTTTGACACAATCACTGGTGAGTTAATCCAATATCTTGCTTGCCAAAAACAATTCGCTTAACCCTTCGATTTACCCAGGAAGTGGTGTTAAGCCGCACATTCTGGTCCTGAACAAAGTCGATCTCCTAGGAGCGAAGCAGCAGAGAAGTGTGCTGCAGCAGCTTAGGTCGCAACAACCCGGACTCAAGCACATCCTGTTCACCAACTGCAAGGATCAGCGCAACCATGGCGTGCTAGACATCCTTCCGCTGGCCACTCGACTTGTGGGCGAGAGCAGTCGCTTTAATCGAACCCAGGCGGCCGAGCACAACATCATGATCATCGGGGTACCCAATGTGGGCAAGAGCTCCATCATCAACGTGCTACGGAACGTGCATCTAAAGAAAAAGAGTGCCGCTCGCGTGGGGGCGGAGGCGGGAATAACCCGAGCCGTTGGGGAACGCATCAAGATCCAGGAGAATCCCCCAGTCTACATGATTGACACACCCGGTATCCTGCAGCCCTCCATAAAAGACGATGAGATGGGCATGAAACTGGCTCTGGTAGGCTGCCTGCCGGATCACATCGTGGGCGAGGATCTCATAGCGGACTACTTGCTCTACTGGCTGAATCGCCACCGGCGCTACGATTATGTGGATATGTTGTCTCTCAGCTCAGGACCCAGCGACAATATCAGCTCTGTACTGGCGGAGTACGCCCACCGTGAGGAGCTGTTCCACAAGGTCAAACAGTACGACGGACGGGTGGAGGTGATGACCAATTTATTGGCGGCCGCACGGAAGTTTATACACTTCTTTCGCACCGGCCAGCTGGGCAACATCAATCTGGACGAGCCGATCTGTTTTAGATAACTTTACATAGATGTAACTTAAGAGCTAAGAGTAAATATTGAACCATTGAGTCCGATTGCGTCCTTATTGGGTTTCCGCCATGGGCACATCAATACCGATGTGACCGACGCCGGGCACTGGAATAGAGTAGGAAACGCTAACATTGCCTACATTTCCTACATTCCCCAGGTGGGTGTCGTCGGCCAGATCCATGGGTGTGTGATGCTGTGGCACCTGGTCGACGGGCATGGCAAGACTGTACTGCTCAGCTGTCTGATCTTGATCTTGTACCACCTCTTGGTGAACTTCGACGGGAACGCTGCTAACGGGCGGGTAACTAGTGCGCGAGGCGACCAAGCGTAGATCCTCCGGCACGCCCTTCATCCGCTTCGCTATGTGGCGCGTGTACGGTGCCATCTTCTGGTAGTATGCGATCAGCATCTGCGGATCCTTTTCCGACAGCTGGCTGCTGGGCACCAAGTCGAACTCATCGCAATACTGCCAGCGCACAAGGTACTTGATGCCTCCGGTGACATCCGTGGCGCCCACTATCTCGGCCAGCTCCAGACCGCGCTCGTATCCGCGTGGCTTTTGGATCTCCTCGCACTTGGGCTTCTTCTCGCCCCGCTTCTTCGACTTGGCCCGCGACTCCTCGAACCGCTGGATCAGTGTCGGACAGTCGCAATTCTCCTCCGGCTCCCAGGTGTTGTCCGTTGACGGGAAGCCGCGCCACTTGATGAAGTACTCCACCTTGCCGTCGCTGGTGATGCGCTTGTCCATAATGCGCTCCACCACAAAGTTTGTCTCGTTCTTAACCATTTTTTCTTAAGTTTTGACAGACTTGGGGATTGTTTACAATTTCAGCTTGGTTTTTTATGCGGGAAATAGGTACACACTGTAACACGTATTATCGACAATAAATTAGGGTTAATGATAATATATCAATATATCGATATTTTTATATATATCATCGATACGATATTTCTAAAAATATCCGACAATCCTACAATAAATTGAATTAAACATCGATATTTTTTAGCCAGAAGTGCTGCCGGTAACTATCGATAGCTTCACAAAAGTGAACCTCTTTCGAAAGCACGCGCTTGACTCAAACTCAGATTTTCTAGTAATTGCAATTTAAGGCGGAACGATGGCGCTTAGCTCGGAGGATTGGTCCGATTGGTCTGATTGGAATCCGATGGCCCAGGATTTTAATAATATATATATGAACGACAATGGCCAGAATATGGTCGAGGAGGCGCCTGCACCTGTCAGGGCGCCGTCTTTTTTATCCAAGGAAGCTCTTGAGGCGGATAAAAAGGCCCGCAGCGCAAAGCAGCAGAAATACCCATATATGGTGGTGAAGAAAACCTCCGACTTTGTGACGGAAAATATGCTTATAAATTTCTTTGGGAGCGATCTAATTCAGGACCAGGAATATCGTACAATGTCGCGAGTTTTCTTTGTCTACTTTAAGAACCTTGGGTAGGTTGGAATGCGAAACTGCGTGGTTAAGTCTCATCATTTACGCTGAACCCTTTGCAGTTCGTTTGAGGCAGCGCAGTCGATGGTGGAGCGCAACCCATCCTTGATCGAATGCCAACGCGGTCGGCCCAAGGCGCCCTTGGATGGTCCACCTGAGAAGAATGACAATATACCAATAGCTGCTGCAGATCCAGGTCCAGCTCCTTCAATCATTGAGCGAACCGACGTGAATCTATCGTCGCGAAGGATATTCACCTCAGGTGGTTGTCAAAAGCATCCGGTCTTCATCCAGCCCCCGCTGCTGACGAAGGCGGACTATGCCGCTAAGGGCTCACTGTTGGCTATCAACGATCCAGATCGGCGTTACCTGAATGTCAAGTACGAGTACGTCCTGGAGCGCCATGGCGCCTATGTACTCAAAGAAGAGCGAACGGAGAAGAACTGCACTGTTCACTTTCTTTCGGGAAGATCCAGAGCTATGTAAGTATTCCCACTGCCCCTGTCCTCTAACATCTGTTGCCTCTGCCGTCTCTTTTAGACCTCTTATTGCTGCGGAGGAAAGCACGAAGAACAACAACATTAATACCCTAAGCCATATGATCGAAAAAATGGGGCTGCGCAAGTGCGTGACCTGTCATAATTGGACGGATGTGTCTTGCAAGGACTGCAGTATGCCCTTCTGCCGCGAGGAATGCTTTACTGAAGTGAGCAAAGAGCACAAGGAAAGCTGCGGCACCGGCAAAGAACTCGAGATAGACGATAGAGTTGTTGGTGGGCGCAAGTTCCCTAAGCCCGCAATGCCGCCGTCCGGATCTAAGGTTAAAATCACCGCATTTCAACAGACAAATATCTGCTATGTGCGCTCCACTGCACTCCAGGACGAAGTCGCCTATACCAGCGTCCTCAATGAGGTAATGATGGAGGGCAAAGCGTCGGTCAGGCTCGAGATTTTGCCGAAATCCGGACAGATGGTCCTCATTAAGTTTGAGACCGAAATCACCCGCGCCATGGTGCTATATGTTGACGATATAAAGGACATCTATGTGGTGTGCATCGATTTTGGCAACGTTGAGATCGTAAAGTTGGAAGACCTCTATCAATGTAGTCCCTATCTTGCGGGCTTACCGTGCTATCCCATCGCTGTGCAGCTACGCGGAGTTCCCAGAGGATTCATGAGCCCCAATATCAGGGAAGCGATGTACGAGCTGAGTGGGGTGATGGTGTATACACTGAAGTACTCCAAACGGGAGTTCGACTCTGCCAAGAACATTCAGGTCGCAGTACTGACCGAATATTTTAAGAATCGCAATCTGAACCGTCTGCTCAAGACTATCATAACTCCGTCGGTGCCTTCGTTGTCGGAGCTGGGATACAAAGAGGATGTAAGTAATCGCTAACTCAACGCTTTAACTTTTAATTGATTATACTGGCTTAGTATCTTCCCCATATATCTTTACCCACTGGCAAGAACATTGGCTTGGTTGTGATGGACAACACTCTTTTGAAATTCGGCCTCATCTACTGCACGCTCAAAGACCTGGCCTATGAGGTCACCAAAATTCAACGGGACATGCAGGCTTATGGCGAATCGTTAAGCACTAACTCAATCTACGCTCCGCCGTAAGTTAAACTTTCCTTTAAGACTTTTCCTTTTTATTCATGAAACTCTGTAAAATTCAGGAAAGATGAACTGTGCGTAGCCAAATACGAGGGCAAGTGGTGCCGGGGTTTATCTATGGAGCTGGTGGGCGATGGATACCCTAGCATTTTGTTTTTAGATTACGGTAACATTGTGCCCATCCATGTGAGCGACATACTTCCTTATCCACCACAGTTTAAATACCCAGTGTTGACCTCTGAGCTGGATTTAATTGGTAAGCTAGCTTTTGAAAATTTGTAAATAAATCGCAGGGTACCAGAAATATTCATACTTAATTTATACTAGTGAAGCTGCGGAACACCTTGCTAGTACTATAATAATATATTAATTTAAAATTTTCCCTTTTTCCCCTTCAAACAGGTTCGCCAGAAAACCTGACCGATGAGCAGGTGAGGCGCCTCGAGCAGCATCTTGTTGTGGGTTCCAATGTCACCTGTAGCGAAATAGTTCGCTGCCAAGAATCCAACAACTATTCGGTTCGCTTTGATGAATTGCAATATATTTTTAACTTGAAATAACTTACCAAGGACACAACATTCTGGGTTGAATTACGAAAAAAGTATTTATCGTTGAAGTTTTGAAATAATTAAATTTCTTTGTTTAAGTTTTGAATTTTACTCTTGAAGTAAAATATATTATTCCATTAATATTAATACATTGTTATTGTCTTCATGCCTTATTCTTGGTTAAATAAATACGTTGTAGGCT
>JAEIIO010066477.1:0-11711 GCA_018874655.1 Drosophila diplacantha | reverse complement strand
AAGTATATCACCCGGAAAAACCCCAAAAAGATACGAAAACAGAATGTATAATTTAGTTGTTTAATGATTAATAATATTTAGACGCAGCAGAGGATGCCCCAAGCATCGTCCGGATGCAAATTTAGTCATCTGAGACAGCAGAGAAAAACTCTCCTCGAAATGCCATAGAACATTTTCCACTCCAATGTAGAGCGCAGACGAAGGTGGAGTTTCTCTGAAGAGAAAACACATGAACACCCTGAAAACCAAGCACAGAAATACTGTAAAGTTCGATGACAGACCGACCGAAGACAACAACACCATGAACACACACGAGTATATACATAATAAAAATATATATGAGAACAATTTAACGAGATTAAAATTAACTAACGTAATAAAGGGAAAGTGTATAACTATTAAAACTAAACGACAACCCACCCAGTTCTTTCATTTCGGTTTTCGCATATATATTGCATTCAATTTATTCACACAAATTTTTCAATATAACGCTAAATGGGTTAAAAGAACACATACAGTTTTTTGAACAATGCACAATGCATTAACATTGGGTGTTAATTAGCATGCGATCGTCTGCCGATGCCGACAGGCCAATAAAATAATTTACAATATTGCATTTGGTTTAGATCAGGAAAACTTATAGGTGTACATTCTAGCTTGGGATATGATATGAGTGCAGCGGCTTCGCTTGGCTTACGGCTAATAACACAATGACATTGACCTAATGATCCCCTTACACCCAGGACTAATTAGATAGCTAGTGCCACACTTTGGCCTGACTACTGGTCACCAGCGTTGGCTTCGTCTGTGCGGCTCTGAACCCTCGTAGGTGATGCTCTTGAAACGCGTGCTCGCCTCCAGCTGCTGCTGCTTCGGAACAGGCTGGCCCCGGTTTACAAGGTCCTTCCATATCATGGTGAGTAGTATGAAGATCGCGCCCACAATCTTGTTCAGAAACTCGAGCACCTTGAAAATGATCGGCGTGGCAGTGTGGGTAAAACGACTCAGCTCAAACAGAAAGCGCACAGCAAAAACACCGAGGAAACGCAACGCCATCGCCGCTCCGCCAAGGGCAGAGAAGACGAGCAGGCCCAGAAAACGTATGGTGCCCATTATGTTTCGCTTGTTCACATCGTTAGCCATAAAGTCGTAAACAGTCTGCTTGATGCCGTCGCCCCACTGCTGCAACACAACCAGGAAGTCATTTAAGCCCAGCTGGAGCTGGTCCGTGACCTCATCGGCCACAGAGGGTCCATCACCTGAGGTTATTGCCTTGTTGTTGCTATTGCTGCTCCGGTTGAGAGAATGGGATCGTCTTGGGGTGGCCAGCAGCTCTGGCTCGACGGCGCGCACCATCTTCAGTTTCAGCTGGACTTCCTGGTCCCGGAAGCGTATGGTTTTTACGCTGAACCAGTATTCCCCAAAGGCAAGGTCGCTCAGCTCGGTCCAGATACAGGTCTCGAGCTTCCCCGGATGCGAGGTGTGCTTGTAGGAGCCATTGCTCCCGCTGGTTATGCCCACCCACATGTTGGGCACGAAGCGCTGGTAGAACATCTGCAGTTGGCCGGCGCTGTTCTGCAGCAGCTTCTCCAGCTCTCGCTCGCTGCGCTGGAGCACCACCACGTCCCGGTACCCACCCACCTTCTCCACCAGACAGCGCTCTAGATAGTGGCCGCGGAAGAGGCGCGACTTGTACAGCTGCTTGGTGAGCGATTGCATCGCCAGCTCCTCAGGCGGCATATGACGCACGGTCGCCCTTGGTACGATCATTTCGCTTGTGTCCATTGGAAGCTGCTCGAAATAAGCCCCACTATTAAATGGAATATGTGGCCTGCAATGGTGACCTTACCAATTGATAGTACTTGGACTTTGCTGCAACCACTTTCGCCACTTAGTCAGCACACACAGAGTTTTGTTATTGTTTGGAAATCCAAAATGCCACCATCCAATAATGAGCGTCAGAACAGGGGCACAATTGCTGGGATTTGCTGACTTTCACTTACTTTTGAATCCCGGCATATTGACAACGGACTTTGCATATAAATATGTCCTGAATTTCCAAAATTAAACAACAACTAGGTGTAGACAGAAGTTAGGCAAGCAGCAGCTGTCTTGATTAGAGATGGGCTCTGGTTACCGTGTCACGAGCACGAACGCCTATTTGAAAAACTAATTTTTATAGTTGAGAATTAGCTTGAAAGGTGCGCACACACTTTTTTAAATCTTTTTTTAGGAGCACAAGAAAACACTTGCTTTTTGAGAAAATATTAATCTTGTACATTTTACAATTACCCGATATACGACGAGTACGTGACACGTGCTTCTTCCATCTCCAAATTCAATAAGCGGCAGTTACCCATCACTAATGTGACGAAAAAAAAAATATTAAAAACATTTTTGATACTCATTTTTCCAAGCATTATTACCCCCGGCCACGTTGGTTTCCTTCCCCGTCAAGATTTCCTCCCGACATCGACTGGAAGAGTGCTTAAAGATGACTCTGGTGGGTCTAGCAGCTCGCAAACTGGCCCAGAAGCAGAGGTGAGACCGCCTAAGAAGCCCAGCCGGCATTTATAGCCAATATTGTATGCTTTCTTACTTATTCCGCAGGTCGGCCAAGCTGGCGGCGGCCTTTCCGAACGGCGTCCGGTGCCAGAAGTGCCTCCAGTTGGGCCACTGGAGTTACGAGTGCAAGGAAAAGCGCAAGTTCGTGCACCGCAGCTCGCGGACCAAGCAACTTAGCAAGCACCTGGCCGAAAAGGAAGCACAGGCGACCAAAGAGGTTGCGGCTGGGCAGGCAGGCGAGAACACCCAGGACGCCAGTTCAGCCGGAAGCAAGAAGGCTAGACGGAAGCGAAAGCCCAGTGGGAGTTCCTCCTCCTCCTCCTCTAGTTCGTCAGACAGTTCGGACAGCAGCAGCGGGTCAGACTCTTCCTCCGCTTCGGACTCAAGCGATTCCAGCTCTGATTCTGACGGCTCATCCAGTGGCAGCGGTTCCAGCGGCTCCGAAAGTGACAGCAGTGAGGATCCTGATCAAGAGGGGGCGCCCCAGAAAAAGAAAAAACGTGACGACAGTTCGGAGGGCTCCTCTGACGACCAGGAGTAGGAGCTGAGAGCCCAGTCTCGCTCTATAGCGCAAAGCTTTAGTAGTTTAGTTCTCCCCCATTAGCTGTCGCCATAAGAAAGTGGACTTTTAACCGAATATAATTGTAATATTACGTATTTATCATTTAAGTTCCCGGTGTGCATATAAATAAGTGGTCTTGCCGAGATTCCTAGGCAAAGTGCTACCAATAAAAGTTTCAGTCAGTCCGAGTCAATCTCCTCATCGTACTGCTCCAGCTTCTGGAACACGTTGAGATCCACCAGCTGCTGGTTGTTGATGTGCTCGGACTCCGGGACCGGTTGCATTATCGGCCCGTCCAGGTCTATGTGCAGAGGATCCCGAGCCGGGATAATGTTGTTCTGCAGTCCAAGTGACTTCAGATGCAGTTCCTCCACCTGCAGCAAATCAAATGGTTACAGTTGTCTTAATAAAACGAATAAGCAATGGTACCTTCAGTGAATTTAGGGACTCTTGGATGACGGGAAGGACTTTCTCCAGCTTCTTTTGGATGGCAAACAGATCAGTTTGTTCCTTTTGCAGGACGTGGTTTGATTGCAACATCTTAATAATAAAATATTTATATTTATATATTTTTTGTTTGTTTTAAATACCACTTATTGTTCATTTAATTATTAACTTTTAAGAGTAAATGTACGAAATTTGTGGTGTACGATAACGATAACCGATTGCTGCCAGGGCTGCAATAGTATAGCAAAGCCTGTGATCGGAATCGTTCGCGCCTTGCAAAATTTTCATTTTGTACAGTCAAAACATTAATTAAAGAAGAAACACCTGAAATAAAAACAAACGAAGTTTAGATATCCACAACACATTGAAGAGCAATGGACGCCTGCGAGACCAGAGAGGTTGTGGCGCTTTTAAAGCTATTTTCGGCCAATTGCGAGCAGTTGGAGCTGGATTCGAAAATCCAGCAGAGCGCCTTTGAAACCTACCGCCGATTGGCGGCGGACGGCGGACTTCCCAGCAGTGGCGACGAGGCACAGGAGTGGCTCTGCTGCGCCGTATACAGTGAACTACAGCTAGCGAAGCTCCGGGACATTAAGACGGAGAGTCAAGGAACCGGAAACCATTGCTGGAATCTGTCGCTAACACGTTTACTGCGCAGCTTCAAGGTGAATGCATCGGTGTTCCTACGCCGCATGGAGCACTGGAACTGGCTGGCCCAGAACAAAAAGGTCTTCCAGCTGGAGGTGGAGGAGCTACGCCGAAGGTTCAGCGTCACCTTGTTGTTGTTGCAACACTATAAGCGCATCTTTGAGCGCCTCTTCAGCCAGCCCTCCGATGACTCAGACGCAGATGCCCTGGCCCTCTACCACTCGCTTTACGAGTTCGGCTGGCTGTTCTTCCTGATCGTACGCAACGAGCTACCTGGCTTTGCCACCGAGAACCTGGTAAATGGCTGCCAAGTACTCGTCTGCAGCATGGACCTACTTTATGTGAACATGCTGGAGGTACAGAATTCTGCGATTATCCGCCGAGATTTTCCCGGCCTACCTGCGAAATGGGGCACCAAGGACTTCGACTCCGAAGTCTTAAACAAATACAGTGCCTTGCAGACCATCGGAACCCTGGTCCCCCAGCTGCCAGAGAAGGGGGTGCAGCAGATGAAGAACGCTTTCTTCCAGAAGGCCCTAATAGTGCTGTTTATGGACCAGATGCTGCTAGGCAACGACAGTCACATGCGAGAGATTGTAAAGGAGGGAATGCTGGACATCAACTTGGCTACCCTCAATCGTAAATACTCAAACCATGTGGCTGACATAGGCGAAATGGATGAGAGAGTCATGTTGTGTTGCCAGGAAGCGAAAGATCGAAATAAGGATTCGAAGAGCAGTCCACGGCCAGTCTCTCAATCAAGCTCCTCCTCCTCTTCACCATATAAAAAGCTACTGGATCACAAACTGCCACAAAGCCTGCCTCCTATTATTAAAGCGCTGGGTGGAGGAGAGACCACTGATACCATAGTTTACCCCGTGGAGAAGCTGGTGCTAATGCTAGGCCGTACGTTTACCACAGCCGCCAAGGATCATATGAATGAGCAGGTGGCTGAAGAGAGATTTAACCTGGCTAAAGGCCTGTTTTATAAGTTCCTTCAAAGGATCGTAGCCTCTGAATTGGCCCTGAAGCCCCAACTGAAGCTAGGAAACTTACTGAAACAATACACCATGACCACAGCCCTGGTTGCATGCTGCCTGGAACTAGCTCTACACATCCATGATAAGCACGTCGATGAAGTGCGGTTTCCCTTCGTCCTGGACTGCTATTCGCTGAATGTCTACGACTTCCAAAAGATTTTAGAGCTTGTGGTTCGCCACGATGATGGCTTGCTGGGCAGGGAGCTGGTAAGGCACCTACACACGGTGGAGGACAAGTGTCTGGGAGCACTGATTTTTCGCGACAACTCGCAGCTTTGGCAGATCTATGGGAAGATCGATCGGCTTCCCAGCTACCAAGAGGTCAAAACTAAGGCAGAGGACAAGGAGAACCTGTCGACCGGCGCAAGTATTTGTCTGCGCAAGTTCTATACCCTGGCCCACCGGCGGCTACTTGGTCTCTGCCGGAGGTTATCCCTTGTGGATGCATATCCACATATCTGGCACCTTGCCGAGTATTCCTTCACGCTCAAGGGCAGCGAACTGCTGCGCCAACGCAATCTGGACCTGCTTCTGCTCTGCGCCGTCCATCTGCACGCCCGTTTGGAGGATTCGCGCCTTACCTTTAGCGAAATCATCCAAGAGTATCGTCGCCAGCCACATGCCGAGAGTAGTGTCTACCGGCAGGTCAACCTGGGCAATGGCCAGAGCGGGGATATCATCTGTTTCTACAACACAACGTACGTGAGGAGTATGGCCCGCTACGGCCGGCACCTGCGCTGCGACCAATATACACCTGCTAAGTCTCTGTCGGACTTAAGAAAGAACGTGACCATTCTGCAGGAGGTGTCACCCAAGGGGCTGCGCATGGGCAGGAACATAAGCGTGTCATCGCCACCAGCGCCAAAGATCTGCTTGAGTGGATCCTGCTCAAGCATAGATCTGGCGGAACCCATCGGCTCTCCAATAGCCATAACTAATCAAGAGAAGTTGAATCTGAAGCGCAGTGTCTCCAGCAACGAAATCCATGCTGACAAGCAGCCCAACATCCTTCGGCGACGCACCTGCTTCCATTGATCCGAATTAGTTTCAGTAGACGCATGACTCCCTGGCTGGCTACATTTTACGAAGCTGCACTAAATACATCATAATATTTAATAAGATTTCACTGAAACACGCCTCACTCATTGTAAATGAATCTTCTGATACTTAAATGATCTTTATCTAAAATAAATTGAATGCTCGGTATACATTTATTGTAATGTACAAGTGTTCTTCCTGTTTTAAAATCAAGTGTGGCCATTCTATTAAAATTCAAACACTTAACAGATCTTAGTTGCCGATGAGGTTTTCAGGAGATCGCATCCCAATATTATTAATCTCTAAGACCGCTTTCTGCACTCGTTCATTAACCGAGAGAGAATATGGCAGGTCCGAAGTAAAACGCGTCTTGATGCCGTTTTCAATTATGTTGGGACCTTTAAGTGAAACGAAAAGCAACCTCCGTGCTCTTTAATATTAAACGTAGGAGTTCTGTATAATTAAATAGATTTTAATTTAATGCCATTGTTTTCGGGACTTTGAAACTTGGTACTTAATAGTTGTGCAATTGGGACTTTGAAACTTGGTACTTAATAGTTGTGCAATTGCGACCAGACACGAAAAGAATCTTACACGTAATACAGGGGACACGGATGTATGTTCGTCAAGCTGGGGTTAGAATGGAGACTGGATGGGCTTAGAGAGTGGAGTATACATATTACATACTGAGAGCGTACGACTTAAAACTAATTACTTTAACGCTTGCTGCTGGCTTATAAGTAGTAGTTAAGATGGAGGAGCGGTGGCGGCGACTGGAACAGTGCTTGCGGGAGGAATGCTGACAGCGACTGCGGGGGGCACTGATCCCGGTGGGGCGCCGCTGGCCTCTGCAACTGCGACGCTGCTTGCTGGTGTGGTATCTGTAAAAACAAATTATTTAGTTATATACAACAAATAATATTTTTATTTTAAACTTACCCATTGGTGTGGGTCCCTGAGATTGAGCAGTTGCTGTTACACCTGCCTGCTCGCTGGGTGTCGCCGCCAAGGCCGAGGGTGCTCCCGGTGGTGGGGGTCCACCTGCGGCAACAGCTGGTGGTGCTGGGAAGGGAGCGCCGTTGGGCGGCGGAGCTACGGATCCCGCTATATGCGGCGGCAGCGGCTGGTGCTGAGCGGTGGGCCCCGCAAGGGGCTGCGACTGCGGCGGCAACTGGTGCGGATGTGGCGGCAGTGGCTGTTGCTGCTGCGGAAGGTGCGGATGCAATGGCAGCGGTTGCTGCTGTTGCAGTTGCTGGTGCTGCGCCTGCTGCTGTTGTGGCTGTGGCAGCTGCTGTTGTTGCTGGAGGATCATCGTGCCGGCGGCCGCAGCTTGACCCTGCAGTTCTTGCTGGAGGCGATGATGCGCCTGTTGTCGGGCCCGGAACTCGGCCGCCTTTAGCTGCTCCAAGTGGAACTGCTGGCGCTCCGTGATAAGCTGCTGGCGCTGGTACTCCAGGCCTTCGCGTTCCCTCTCCATGGTGGCCTCCAGCTCCTCAAAGTGCCGCAATTTAATCTCCAGCTTCTTCATTTGGGTCTCGACGAGCAGCGCCACCAGGGATTTGATCTTGCGCTCCTCCAAAGCAGCCAAGTGCTTGGCCTTGACTGCTGCGGATGCCAGAGCAGCCGCCGCCGCTGTTTGCATGTTGTTTTCGCTGAAGGCTCCTTCCTTGGTCGCTGTACCAGCGCCTGCTCCTGATCCTTCCTTGACATCGCTGCCGCCATCCTTGGTCTCGCCATCTCTGCTGCTGTCCTCCGTCTTGATGTCCACATCGGTGGCTCCACCGGCTGAGGCGTTTGGGTCTGTGGGTGAGGATTTGTTTGTTGATTTGTCTGACTTGCTGGCCGACTTGTCGCCCGAAGGCGAGGAGGCGGACGACTCCTTCAGTTTCTTGTCGGTGTTGTTTGACGCTGACGATGATGATGTGGAACTCGAGTCTGTGTTCGTGTTGGTCTTATCCGATTTCGTTTTGTCTTTGGACTTGGCATCGTCTGTCGTTTTTTTGTATTTGGGTTTGGTGATGGTGTTGATGTGGTTTTTGGTAGCAGATTTGGGTAGATTTTGGGCGTAACACAAAAACGAAACAAAATACAAAAGTACAGTGCCAAATGGAGACGAGTTGCAAATTTTGAATACACAACACAGGAGTTTACAGAAACAAAAACAATGCAAGTATGGATTTTTGGGACAGTTGTTCATTTTGACAGAGATATTAAGAGATAATTAACCAAAGAATATCCAATAGCCAATATCCTTTTTGAAAAGTCTTCAAGGAACACAGTAGGTTCGATACGATATCTTACCGTCTTTTTTGCTCAGATCCTTCATATCTTCATCTGGGCCGCCGGCAGTTCCTGCAGAGGCTCCCTCTTTGCCTTCTTCGTCCTCCTTATCATTGCCTGTACCTGCAATTCCACTGTTGGCAAGACCAAAGTTGGGATTGAATTTTCCGGCCGCGGAGGCTTTCTCCACATTCTTCATGTGGTTGTCCATAATGGTGGCTGGCACCTCGTCCTAAAACCAAGAATTTAGAGATAATCTTTATATTTTTATTTCGAGTTAGCTTTAAATTACCTTAATGGCAGCAAACTCTTCCATGGCAGCCTTGGCGGCAGCTGCAGCGACACGAGGATCGACCACAGAGGCCAGGAAGGCCACGGTGGACATAATGGGGTTGCCGCTCTTGCTAAACGGAATCGGCTGGCAGCCCAATGGACCCAAGAAGCCACCATCATCCTCTAGATACGGATCTTCAATGGGCAGCCGCAGGAAATGAAGGATGCACTCATCTTGGGTTCGCGAGCCGACGTGCTCGCACACTTTATTCCAGTCGTCCTTGTGCATCTCTAGTCCCTCAAGCAGCAACAGGGTTTCCTGGTCGGTCCACTCCCGCGCCATGCTGGCTGCTGTGCGATTTCTCATTGCCGCCGGCTTCTTGGCATACTGATCCAGCTTGAGGCCAAACTGGCTGACCCCAGAACTCAATCCTCCTGCTCCGGCGCCTCCGTTCTCGAGAGCCTCTGTCTTAATGCCAGCCAGGCCCCCCTTGTCGCCCAGTTCCAAACCGCCATCCTTGCCCAGTGGCTTCTTGTCAAGATCGAGCAGAGTCTTCGCCGCCGACGGCTGTTGGGTCTTTTGTGGGTTAATAGCCTGTAAACCCGATGGTGTATCCGAAAGAATGTGGAAATGGGAGGTAGGAGGTGGACCCATTGGCGTCGGACGTAGATCCGCATCGATCTGGTAGTTAATAAGTCCCCACTGCTCAAGGAATGCGTGGACCCGCATAATAGCACATACATCTCCAGCCAAATTGCGCCGACAAGCGGTGCTAGTCAAGTACTCTGTCGGATTGAGCCTAAAAATAAAGCAAACGCAACTAGGAAATAGTTCAGTCATAAGGTTTCAGCCCAACCCACCTGTAGGTATCGATCATAAAGTTCCTGTACGCCATGTAAATTTCCGGCGTCTTGGACTTGTTCTTGCTGTTGAAGAACTCCGGCATGGCTCGCTTTTCGATGACGTGTATGGAGTTGTAGTCGAACCAGGCCGAGTACGAGGGCACAATGATGTGGTGGGTCTGCTCGGTGACATTATCCTCCATGTCCTCCTTGGCCGACGAGGAGAATTCCTGTGTGTTGCTGTTGTCGCTCGTCTTGCCTGTCTGCGAGTTGTCCCCATCTCCAGTGGACATGGCTTGGGCAGCGCTTCCGCCCGTCATTTCGTCGTCCAGGTCGGTCATTGTGCCACCTATATACAAAATTAAGAAACTCCAAACGTGCCAGAAGTCTAGGAGTCTAGAAGTCTATGTCAACTAGTCACTTACCCTTAATAGGCATCATATCATTGTCTCCACGAGATTTTCCACCCGGAGCCGGGCTGGCCGTTGACTGCAGCGCTGCGTTAGCTTTGTGCACCTCCTGAACATTAGGCTCGGCCGGCGGATCGTCCAGGTCGCGAGTAAGGTCTTCGTCGTCGTCGTCGTTGCGGGACTTTTTGTGCACAACGGCGGGGGATCGCTTACGCTTGCCTGGCTTTGAGGATGAGGTGGATGCAGACGTGACCGGCGATGGCGAACGGCGTCGCTTCTGCTTGCCGCCACCGGAGCTGGTAGCCGGCTTCTTCTTCTCGTCGCCAAAGGACATGATATCGTCGATGGACATGCGCTGCTTGTGCGTCTTTTTCTTGCCATGCTCGTCTACCTCGTAATCCTCCTCAGCCATCCACTCATTGTACTGCTCCAGGTCCAAGATCCATGAGGCGGAAACGCGCCAGCGCTCCGCCGGCGACTCGGGATTCTCCGGAATGTGATCCGGCAGGTCAAAACTGTTCACAGCCCAGGAGTCGTAGGACTCTGGAAAGTAGTACCAGTGCAGCATTACATGGCCACCGCGCTTGAAGATTGGCCGTGCGTACTCGTCGGGATGGGGATCCACGATGGGGTAGACAATGTGGGTGGATTCCTCCTCGTCCGAAACGATCTCCACCCGCCGGTTGTCAAGGATCTCGCGCAGCCGCCCCTCGAAGCTCTTCTCGATCTCAGGCCGGATGTAAATGTACGGAATGCGGTAGAGGTCCGCCTCCACCAGGGCCTGCTCGATTTCGATCAGCAGTTGGATGTTGGGATCCTTGCGCGTGGGATTCTTACCAATGGAAAAGTCGAACTTCTTGCCGCGCTGCTCCGCCCGGAAGCGAAACATGGTCGAGAATATTATGCATAGGCCACCGCCGCTCTTGAAGTCCAGAAAGCAGCGCATCTGCAGTGAAGACATAAATTAGGTTTGGGAGATTTTAATAAATACTTTTGTTATCGCTAAAATAAAAGCAAATGTAAAACTTATATGATATCATTTACTTCTAACATGTTCTGTTCATTTTTTATCGCATGGAAACACATTGGGGGGTTAATATTTACGTGTACACACGAGACACTGGGCACCCTGTACCAAGCACATAATCACACTAATACCAACCGGAATTCTTGTCGCCGGTGGCTCCGCCGAATTCTTGCCGAGCTTCGCCTCCACATACTGCAGAAAGTGGATCAGCAATTGGGCCAGAGACTCCTTCGTGATGGGCTCCGAGCTGTGGGCCAGATACTGTGCGGAAAAGAAATTTCATTACTTATTGTTTTTTTGCGGTGGACAAGCGCCATTTTTGTTTGCGGCGGCGTTGTTGTTGGGCACGCACCTTCTTGCAGTTCTTCTGCAACCACTGTCGGATAGATTCGAAACCCTGTAGAGTCTCCGGGGACTGGAAAAAGTCAATATTCGGACTTCCGTCCTTCTTAGGACCCAGTGTGTTCATGGTGCAGCACTTTTTGCGGGCTTTTTCTCAATTTTCTTTTCAGTTTTCCACGCCAAAAGCCAATATTGAACGCTAGAGCTGGAACAACGTCGATAGTTTGTTGCTATTG
>JAEIIO010066432.1:0-23222 GCA_018874655.1 Drosophila diplacantha | reverse complement strand
ATTGTATTTTGTATTTTTACTTCTTTGCAGTGTTTGTTAAATATAGTTTCTTTTGTGATATATGATTAATGATCTAGTTGCCGATGGTGTTGTTTTAGTTGATGATGAGACTACCGAATAATGGAATACAAAAGTTAATTAAGAAGTTGTTAGGCATGCCAAAGAAACTATCAATACAATATAGATATATTTATACGCTCGAATATTTGTGAGTGTAGTTATTCAGGTTACAAGACAGCGAAATAGCAAGCTATCATGCTAATTAGTTGGCCAGAAAATACTCAGGGAGAAGAGAGAAGAGACCGACTCCCAACTTGGCATTGATGAACGTGACCCCGACACCTTTCGGGGCTCCGATGGTTCCGAGCGTGGAACGAATCGTGGCCCGATGATGATTCGCCGACGACCCGTAACCGAGAGAGAGAGATCGGTACTTACGTCGCCGCCAGCTCCTCGCCGGCGGACCAGGCAGGGATCCTCCTCGCTCTGGAGGTCACTGCCCGCCGCATTGCCCTGCTCGTTGTCCGTGTCCAAGTGCTTGAAGTAGAAGATGGCGCAGTTCTTGGACTTGCGATTGGAGCGGTTGAACTTGGAGGTGTCGTTGTGGTGATGACGCGTCTTCCTCAGGCCCAGCGGCGACTTGTTCAGCTCGTGGCCGCCGACTCCTCCGTAGCCATGGCCATGACCATGGCTACCGTTCCCGCTAGTGTGCGAATTGGGCGTGATCACGGCCACTGCAATGTTCTTGTTGTGCATCTTGTGGCCCAGGTTGTGGTGGTGTCGCTGCTGCAGCAGGGCACTGCTGCTGCTGCAGTCGCCCTTGATGACATTGCCGTTCTGCGGCATCTCGGCTAGGCTTAGATTCAGGACCCTCCGGACACTGGTCGCTATCGGCGGCAATCCCCGCCTGCTCAGCTGCTGCACCTGCTCAAAGTCACTGCTCTCCGAGTCCGCCTCGAAGTCGGTCAGAGTGGCCGCTGCACTCGGACTGGCCTGGTGGTAATGGTGATTCACCTGTCTCCACGATCGCTTGGCGATCAGGAAGTCCACCACGTCGGTACCCAGCAGGTCCTCCTCTTCGTCCTCCTCCTCTAGCTCCTCGTCGGCCTCATCGCCGGGCTGAATGCAAGTCAAGGGGGAGTCAAGGAGTGTTTGACGGTTATTGGGTCAGGAGAACGTGGGTTTCAAGGGTTGGTTCAACACACGCACACACACAAATTTTGAACACTTCATGCTCTGCCCTTCGAGTGGTGACAACCTCTATTGGCTTGGAAAGGAGTGCAAGGGGACAGCGCCAAAGAGTGTGAGGATAATTTTGGGGATTTCCTAACCTATTTTGTTGGTTATTCTTCATGTAAAAACGTTTCAAGTGGGTGAATTTTTACTGAAATCTATTCCTGACTTGGTTTAAACGATTTTTAGTGAAAAAAATACTGCATATTCTTATCGAAACTCTTCCTCTAGCTAAAGCCTTCGAATTTGTTGCTCAAAAACATGTTATTTTGTTCTTTGCTTCTACGTCAAGATGATGACCAAAAAGGTTGGCAACATCACTTGCTAAGTATTCTGTTCTGCCGTTTATGGTTAGCTTGGAGTACGGGTTCTGCTAGGTCAACGTTTCTTCTGCTACTCGGGGTTAGCTGGAGCTGGGGTTAGGTGGGGTCAGGCCAAGAAGTTGACAATACTGTGGGAGGCATGCAACTAAGCTAACATCGCAACAACGACAAGTCAAACAAACAAACAGACAAACAGCAACTACATACAACATACGGAGGAATATGCAAATCATTCGGATTTGGCTTCAGATTTAAATTCGGAGGCCAGACTTACCTTTTGGGGTGCAAGACAATCGCGTGGCTGATCCGCTGACTGGGACTCCGACTCGGCTTGGGATTTGTTCTGGGACTCTTCCTCCCCGTCCAGGCCACAGATAATCTGAGTGGCTGCTATCTGGCAGCGCTGCAGGATCAACCCCGACTGGGATTCGACGACCGGCAGGCTGTTCTCAAGATCCAGATCCGAGTTGACCTCGTTCAGATCGTCCTCGGTGGCTTCGCCCTCGTAGCCAAAGGAGTCGTCTTCTGTGTCCTCCTCCTCTTCGTCGTCATCCAGGCCGTTCTGCAAAGATACAAAGGTGGAAATAGATAAGGTCTCTCTTCAATTCCAGTTCAATAAAGCTGTGAATATGAGCCTCGTGCTTTAATTGGCCAACACAATATCACTAGTGCGATCTTGATGTTGGCCTGGGAAAGTCCGGTCTCCTTTTCATTTGCTCTTCCTGCTTCCATCACGTAACACTTCCTCCTCTTCCTCCATAAGCCGGCTAAAATTATAATTGCTTTCAATTGTCGACACACGAAGCTCTCGCCTCCGATCAGCGGGTGGACTTGGACATGGACACAGACGTAGACACAGAAACGGACAGACAGACAGGGAGACAAATGGACAAACACTTGGCCAGACAGATGTCAGATGCCAAGAGGCGAGAAAAACGTTTGCTTTCATACTCTACCCAAGTTTTAAGATTTTCGAGGGGTCTCTGGGCAATATAATAAATCTTAAATTAACTCATTGTCTTGAGTTAATAAGAACGAAAAAGTGAGGGATTAAATTCATGTATAAATAAAAAGCAAAAATTATGTTTACTGAAGAGTTTTTGCAGTGAAACAGAAACAAAAACCTAAACAAAAAAGGAAAATATCAACTAATTACCAACGCTCTGTGATTGTTAGAGTATTTAAAGCATCACCATTTCCTTGGCTTTCCTTTTTTAAAAATTTTCCTTTTCTTTCTCGTGTCTCCGCCCACACACGCACAGAAGTGAGAGGCGTCTGAAAAGAAGGCCTTGGTGGCTTTCCATAAAATGTTTTGCTCTTTACAAGAACTGTTAAGGAAAGACTCGCCCCTGGGCCGCCCTAAAGTGACCTTGGTCCATCTCCGCCACGAATTACACTCTGCAGCGATGTTTTCTTAGCACTCTATAAAATAAAACTAACGAAATTCCACAATTAACCCGCGAGACCTCACCCCGTTGACGATCAGCAATCAGCCGCGGAATGGGAATGGCTTTTATGGCCATCAGATGGGCTAGCTGGGCAATTTAGTGCTTGTTTTCGCTTTTCGCCTTCTCGGATTTGCGTAATTTTGTTAATTTTGTTCATTCCGTTGGATTCGAACACATTCCATCGGAGGCCACCACTCGCTGAAGGTCGCTGTGAACATCCGAAGCAGCTTGTTCTTCAAAGATGTATCCACCAGATTACGTAGAGCTAATTGTCCAGATGATTTATGGCCGAGGATGGAGCTCTCACCTCTTAAATGGCGCCTTTTCGATTGTTTGTGTTTATAGTAAACAAGGAGGAGGCGGCCGTAGCTCCTGAGCTTTCAAGGGGAAAACTGTGTAAATGGACCAAGTGTTGTAAATAAACAGGGAAGTAAAAGGGGGACGAGTCAGCCATCAAAAGAGATGGCAGGTAAACAGCAAACAAAGAGCTGCACTGGCGAAAAGGGGGGCTTCCCCTGACTGGCAGATCTTTCATAACACTATGGAAGAGCATTATAATTTGTTTCGAAACAAATCGTATTTGCTGCGGATCAAAGAATCTGTTTATTACACACTAATTTGTATCTTTCTATATCAGTATCATCTCTGGTTCTCCGACAGTTTTCCCTTTTCTCCACCTGATCTGGTTTCTGAGCTTTCTCCCAATTAGCATAACACCCGCATTTGGTGATGCAATCTCTGATCTCCCCCAACTTCTTATCCGTATCTCTGTCCACGCTTTCATCTCAATCTGGTTGAGCCCTCAACTAAACTAAATGGAAAACAAATTAAGTGGAAAAGTCCGTTGACCAACGGGGCACGAAGGGGGAATCCAGAAGATGAAACTGATTAAGGAAATCCCCAAATAATCTTGTATGCTTTTCGGTTTAAAGAATCACTGTCTACCCACCCACAGTGTGGGATTTATGTTATCATTATGCCAGATTAGGCAAAGGAAACGGGAAAGTCTTTGAGAAAGGCCAACCATCAAGAAGATCTCTCTTTCCTCAGAGGGCCTCCATTTACCTGGAAAATAAGTTCAAGGAAAGAACGATTCGTGCCACTCGCTTAGCACCTCATTTACACCAGAGAGTGCGTTCTCTAGGAACTAGCGTTTCCATTTCCATTCTGATACCGATCTCAACACGCAATCCCCAGCCTCGTCACAATTTTGTTGTCACTGCGGCCACGATAAACTGGAGCGATAACCATCGATATATGTTGTCTTAACTAAATTGTGTGGGAAAATTTCTTAAACAATTGCCACTGTCTTTGCACTGTGTTTGAAATTATGAATTTCTCACACGCCGGCGATTAATTATCGGTAAACGCTGGATGGCATATCGTCGATATCGGGTTTTTGAGATGCGGAGAGAGGGGCAGAGTCTTCATTAGCATGTGCTTGTACGAGTATGACTGTAATTATCGTGCAATAAAAACGTGAGTTGCATTCGTCGGCGACCAACACCTATTTATTTTCTATTTATGCCGGACTTTTCGTCAGAGATATCAAACATATAGAGGGTAGGGGCCGCGCATGCAAAGAAGTGGCTCTTTATGAGGTTGCTCTGCAAGTTGATCGATGGGTGAGGCAAGACATACAATTTATAAAAAGACCATTAGGCGGATAGTTTCGGCTGATTTTTTTTCAGCGTTTTCTTGGGAAATTGTTTTATGTTGGTGAACAATGCAGATCTATTATTCCTAGAGAGACAAGGATAATACAACTCCTGATTTCTTTCCCCAATTTTCGCCAAGCTAGCTATAATTTCGCAACAATTACTCAATTCGCCACAAAACATTTAATGGACAGACGGCGACAGCAGCCACAGAGCACAGAGCACCAGCAATATCCCCACATAAAACAAAGCTAAAAACTGGAAAAAACTCTCCGATGGCGCGACAAAATTGCAGACACAATACAAACAAATGCATAGCATTAACAACAACATTAGGCAACAACATGAGAGCGTTGACAACCCGCACATAAGAGAAATACCGAAAGCAACAACCACAACGAGTAAGCTGAGTAGCAACAACATGGGCAGCATGAAAAACTTCCAAGTCATATGGAAAACGGGCAAACATGCATCCAGAGAGTTTTCCATACCAGAGATTTTCCCTCCGCCTCTACTGAACCACACAGCC
The DNA here is from genome assembly GCA_018874655.1 of Drosophila diplacantha. Taxonomy (NCBI): domain Eukaryota; kingdom Metazoa; phylum Arthropoda; class Insecta; order Diptera; family Drosophilidae; genus Drosophila; species Drosophila diplacantha. Next base: position 18,031 of record JAEIIO010066432.1, on the reverse strand, counting down.
ACCCCCTCAACAAAAACAAAAACAATCCACAACAGCGACAATATTATTACTTTGTTACATTGTTGTTGTGTTGTTGCTGGTGGTGTTGCAGTTGCCAGTTGCTAGTGGCTGGTTGCTGGCGTACGGCAAACATTTCCTGGTACAGCGACGACGTCCACAATTTAGCTCAACTATTACAAATCGCATTAGATGCTAAATTTAGCAAGAGAGAGAGCACCAAGAGTGCAGACATTGCAACTGAAACTGCAACTACAACAGGCCACAGTTTGCATATTTCCACCTCGGACATCTGCCGATACTCGGGCTGCTCCCCGGTTCTGACCCTAATCGGCGGACGGACAGTGCAACACTCCACTCCGGGCTCCATTTACCCGATCATCGTGTGGCGTGGGAGTGGGTGCTGACGGGGCCCACGCGCTGCCAGTGCCTACGCAGAGTAGAGATGCTAATGCCCGATTCTTGGGCCACGCAATTGCTCATAATTTGCAGGTTGCTAGGGAGCAGGGGTACACCCAAAGCAAAATTCTACTTATAAATTTCGGCTCAAGACTGAAGAGATTAAGCTGACAGCCATAACTTGCCATATATTACGGCTCCGTATGGGCAAAAACATGAGCAAGGTGTTGCCGGCATAATGGAAATGAAGTATTGACAATTGAAGGCGAATCAAAGACGAATCAGAGGCGGGCGGCGAAGGCGAAGACAAAGGCAGTTAAACAAAAGTCGCGAGCTGACATTTGGCAAATGTCAGTTGCAGTTTGCATTTGCAGTTGTCGACAGACAGCACAATAAATAGCATTTGAAGATGTCGCAGTTGCGCCACACGACACCGACACCGCAGCAGCAGCATCCTAGGTGTTTGCTCTCGTTTGTTTGGATTTCGGGAATCCCCCCTTTGGGATCTCTCCCTACTCCACACTCTTTCGGACAATTCCTCATAGTTCGATCTACAGTGAGATCTGGCCAGCGTTTAACCAACAGCTGCTGGCAATTTGCCTTTGTTTCTGCCACATTGTGTTATTCTTGGCTTTTCTTTATGGCTTTTCCGACCATAAATCAATGGTCCGAATGCAGCCCAGAAATCAAGGCAGCACCCGGCGCTGATCGCAGTCCCAATCTCAGCCGTGATAATACGATACACCTCCTAGAACGAGTCGTAGCTGGCATAAAATAATGAACCGTTCGATCATTAGTCGGGGTAATTGAAAAACCCGGGGAATAGCGAGCCAAGCAACCCCAAGGAATATGAAGAGCCGGCCAATCTGAACCAATCATTATCCGAGCCAGAAACTAGACCAGCTAACGGTTGGCGCTGCACACGTATTATAAAACCATTTCTCTCTGAGCCACCCAATTTCGTTTTTGTTTTCGCCACCAACTCTTGCGGTTGCAGGCCAACTTTTTGCCAAGATCAAGCGGCTAATTACATTTTAGCCAACGAAAGTGAGACTCAGACTTGGTTTTTACTATCAAAGCATTGTTTTCTTCCGTATTTGCTCTCCCGAATGGTTTTTCTCTTGTCGGGGGTGTGTCAAGGCTTATATTTTACATAATTATTGTGATTTAATTTGCGCTGCTTTCCGGGACATGCAACGTGTGCAGCGCGCGGCGTGCAACCTGCAACTAGCAACTTGCAACATGTGTAAGCCATCAACATTCGGTATGCATATTAAATTGCAGTTCCGATTCGATTCCGACGTGACTGCCAGCTAAATGGCCAAAGCCACTCCCCACCGCCCCCCATTATTATGCGATTTGCATTCACTCATTTGAAAGCCTCGTTTCGTATTTCGAGTAAAAACAGGAGGGAAAACACGAAATTTGCATTTCGATTGATCGGTTTCTTGTGCTCTTGGGTGTGGACCTGCGGACTGGTAGCCGGTCTGCGGATTGATTTATGTCGGTCTCTGATTGATGTCGATGATGAGGGCCGCCCAATTAAATTCATAAATATTTGTTAACAAAGTCCCACTGTGATGGACGCTAATTGGCGGCGTTGCCAATTAGTAATATTAGAAAAATTATGACAGCTCCTCAAGGCAGCAACATGCATCGATTTCCTCCTCCCATTATTCTCCCAAAGAATTCAGAGATCCCAAGACGTTTCCCTTTCAGTCGACGGATGCTTCCCAGCCCCAACCAAAGATCAACCTTCAACCCGATGACGAGCAAAGGTCTCTCTGGTTTCTGGTTTCTGGTCTGCTAAACAAACACAATTTCCCAAGAATAAACAACATAATCCCAAGGCGAGAGGAGGTCGAGTCGCGCGATATAATAACAATAATCACCGCCATAATGGGGCATAATTCAATGCAATTCAACTGCATTTGTTTATCGAACTTGTTGCGGCTGCCACTTGCAACACGTTGCCAGCTGCCCCTTTTTATGTGTGGGAAACATCGCGTAAAGGCAGAAAGATAAAGATGCAATAAAGCAAAACGAAACGAAAAGCACATCGGAACAGTCTGAGCAAAAAGAGCTAGGTTTCTTTGGTATACTCTTTCAAAAAGTAGAGCAGTTTTACCAAAGATAATATAATAAATCGTTGGCCCTTGGAAGAAGATAGCCAGCGATAAGTACAGCGTTACGCATATATATTTTCTTTTATTTTATTCTATAAAAAAACAATTAACTTCCCTATTCAAAACTACTTCAGTTGGAATAATAGTATTATGGATACAACTTCACTACCTTAGGATATTCAACTCAATCAGCCTCCTATAGGGCATCCAGCATCCTATCCAACCCATCCTTACCCGCTGGTGTTGCCATGATTATTTCCAAAGGCACGTCGTAAATATGATTTGGTTTATTTCCACTTGGCCGTGCTCTGTGCGCATTTCGGTCACTTTCGTTCGGTTTCATAGCTGATTCCGCCGCTGATTTCAAAGTTTACCGTCTTGCCGTTGACTTTTGTGAACTCGCCAAGCTCCTTCATGCTTCCTCCTCCTCCAACGTGGAGGGCGCATAAATTTCACTTTTACTTTTCGCAGTTTTGATTTTTATATTGCTTTAGATATAAATACATTTCTTTATGGCAGCTACTTAAAGCTTTACCCCATTGCTGCTGATGAGCGGCGGGTGAATTTTCACGGCGGAAGAAAAGCCATTGAGCGAAGCCGTAGATTTATTCCGAAATTCTGGAGAAATTATGATTTCTACATTTTTCTGTAGTTCAATCTCTAGGAATTTCTCCTCAGCTTTGGATTGCTGTAAATTCCTTACCGTCCCTTTTAAAATATAAATTGTAATTGCTATTTCCCCCTGCTGCCTATCATTTCTGCCAGTGCATACACTTGTGACATATCCGTCTGGCCCTTGTCCGATTCGCTATTTTGTTTTTATAGTCGCCGTTGCCGCCTTCGTTTGAAGTCTTGGCCTGATCTCGGACCGAATGGAGCAGCAGCTAATCTCCGCTTGGCCAGAAATTGGATGCATGGCCAAAATGTGGAGCAGCGAACGCCGCCCGCGGCTACCCGCACAGCCCCCCAGATGATGGCTAAATGTGGCCAGGAAAGTGTTGAAAATTGCCAACTGGATCGGCCCACATACACAGATTAACCGTGGAGCGATCCCGCGGGGGATGCAAATTATTGCATCAGCACAAGCGGCGGCGTTGGAAAATGAAATTGTTTCAACGGCAACGAGGAAAATCGGAAAATCTTAAAGGGGACGCCGTGGCGGGAAGAGGTGGATAAAAGCCTGCCCAAGGCGAATCGGTCCACAGCAGAAAAAAAGGTTAGCTTGCCCCACAGCCGGCGGTCCTCCACTAGGGGAGGGAGGAAGAGTGGCTCTCCGAATAGGAGCAGCCTTCTCAGCCAGTGCGTGCCTCGAGTGAATTACATCGGCCTCACTACTACTGCAAATTACCCGCAATTAAGAGGGGAGAATATGGAAAACGCTTTCCAATTACCAGGCGAGGGGAGCGAACGTAGAGAACTTTAACCAGGAAGCGTTTAGAGATCCGAGGAGGATCCACAGCCCCGCAGGAAACTGGGTCATTGTGCCTATGAGGCAGAATTGACTTTCACTTTATATCTAGGCACGAAGCGGATGCCAGAAAAGGAACAGAATGATCAGTAAACGAGGAGGATTGGTCCGCGATGGTAAAGCAGAAAGGAAGTGGGGATTAGCTCAAGTCAAACCTCAAACCAAATGCCTGAATTTAAACCATAGGTTATCCATTAATCTATTGTAAAAAGCAAATTCTCTATAGCAACTTTGCTTTTAAGTATATTTTCCAATACCATTCTTAGCTCTCGGTTCAGCCATCTTTTTCCCATCGAACAGGAACCGAGAGCTGAAGTCACGCCTCGTCGTTGAAGCGAAACTCTTTCATCTTTCTCCAAGTTCGCAATTGAATTGCACTCAGCGAAGTCGCTTTCCCAATACATTTTCTGTCGCATTGCCGGCATTTTCACTAAATGAATTAATTAAATCACAAAAATGTAATTAGAAATTTCCACAATTGGCAATGGGAAGCAGCGCGAACGTGCGAGGAAAGCGGCGCCAAATGCATTTTCTTTCTTTCATTCCAAGAATCCCTGGCATCTCGGAGTGCTTTTCCCTTGCTTGTCGACCGATTTCTTTTTCTGTTTTATTTCCTAGAAGATTATCTTCAGACTGACAAGGGCACACCTCGCCCTCTCGGGGGTTATTTCGGGAAAATCCCTAATCGATTCAAGTTCATGTAGATGAGCCATAAATTTAGCGGATACTCAACACATACGACGTAGTTAGTTTAGGGTAGGGAGAGATATAAATTGGCTTACTAAATTCGTGGGACTTACCGCTGCCGAACTGCGTTTCCTCAGGAGATTGTCCAAGCACAGTTGCAGCTCGAATGCCTTTAGATACAACAGATGATAGCGATCCCTCAGTCGCTCCAAGTTTCCCTCGCCCTTCTTGGAGGAGGGATTGCTGTGGTTACTGGGAGCTGTTGCTGTCGCTGCTGCTTGGGGTGTGGTCACCGCCGGATAGGAGGCGAAGCCACTGCTCAGGCTGCTCGACTTGGTGGCCGCCGACTCGCTGGTTGACTCACTGGAGCAGTTGCTGGTCAATGAGGCGGGTTGCTGCTGACTCGGCAAATGTGGCTGCTGCTGCTGCTGGAGCTGCAACTGTTGCTCCTTTTCCGCGGCTCGAATGCAAGAGCTCACTACTCGAGCGTGTGATACAATTTCATGGTACAACACCTGGAATGAAAGCGGAGATTAAAAAGGTGTCCGTTGTGGGCTCAACTTATGTGGCTAACATGACGTATACTTGATACGCCCAGGCGGCTAATTGATTAGGCCAACTCGGGGCAAAGGGAAAGGAGCCAAAGGTTAGGGAAAGGCTTGACGTAAAAGGACATATGGTTACAGCGGTATTTTATAAGTTTTTTATGTGGGGCACTTTTACGACTTTAACTTAAGAGCTTATCTAGGAATTGTGAATGTAAAATCCACACTCTGGATTACAAAAACTTCTTCGTATAAATATGATTGTGTTTGTCCAGACTCAAAGTCTATGCTTCTAACTAATTAATCGATTCTCAAATTGCTTTTCGTATCTTCAAGACCACAATTAAATACCAAATCTGGGCGGTAGATTTTCCAATCGCCTACAAATCACGCAATCGAAAATTTTCCAATTCCTAACGTTTAACGCCCATCTGCCGCGATATGCCATCGCTCATTTGTCACTTTAACAGCTGCCTCCGGGTTATCCTCCCAATGCAACCCCATCGCCACTTCCATCTCCAGCTTCGTCCCAAAGGTTAGGCTGGAAAATCCCACGCATTGCATAAGCTCTCTGTGCCATTGTTCCGCGATTAATCACAAGTCCGGAGGGAAGAGAGAGAGAGCAGAGACTGATATTCAATTTATCAAACATCCAAAAAATAATTACAAGACAATTGACGCCGAGGGTTCAGAGGTGGAAATAGGCGGAAAGTGACACCCACACATGGTCCCAGGCCAAGTCGAATGCGAAGGAAACTCCCAAGACGACTGGATGGCTGGCTTCCCCAATCTTGGACATTGATCTCCATACAAACAGTTTAACCCCGGCGAACTCTTGCGTCACTTGCGGACTGGCAAAATATGAAAAATCAACAGAAAAAAGTTACATTTTCCTTTTGGAAATTAGAAATCGATAAATACTCGTCGGAGAGAGACTCTAAGAGACAACCTCTTCACCTTAAGCGTTTATTTATGGCCCCAGACACATCCTTACTCAACCTAACTCCAAACCCGAGGAAAACGGAGCCCGAGCCGAGCATAAATTTCAATTTTCACCTGCCTGATGTCTTCATTGACTCCCTTCCTAGGCTGGCAAATTGAAATGTCGCAGAGATTGGGCCTCGCTTTAGGAGCCTGCAAAATTTATGAAAATGATTTCCTTGGACAGCCAAGCTTTTCTGACTTTTCCCCAGGCTTAACCAGCACCCCTCCTTGGTTTACTTCAGTTAATGGCCATTTTGACACTCAAAGGCAGCTGCCAAAAAGAAGGAGAGAAAAGCCTGCTGCAACTTCAGTCTGGCATTTTCATTTTGAAGAATGATCCGAGAAAGCGCCGCCGCGAGTAAGATTTATGGGGAAGCTTTGGAAGTTTGGAAAATCTTCCCCTTTCTCTCCTCTCCGAGTGGCGGGAAAGTTTTGACTGACTGCCTTTTCTTTTTCAAATACATTTATTTAATGTAATTATACTGAATGAGTCTCAATGACTGATTTGAAATTAAAGCATTTTGTCCCCACATTTTCTTTTACATTATTTCGAGGGATTTTTGACTCTTTAAAAAGCCAGCCAATTTTCTGCATTGTTACGACAACTAGCAAATTGTTTTGCATTATGATTTTATCATTATATCTAATTATAAGACAGCAGACACAATAGAATTCTTGGGGGAGCAGAGAGACATGGGCTTGGCCTGCTTGGTTAGGTAAGTAGATAGATAAGTGAGCCCAAACTTAACCAACTCGAGTCGCAGTCATCGAAGAAGACTCTGTGCCGCTGGCAAGAACAAGAAACTTTGGAAACTCTTTGGCGAAGACGCTGTGAGTAAGACCTCAAAGGCAACGTGGAGTCGGAGTGGAGTGGGAGTGGAAACAGAAGACCGAGGAGGAGGAGCCGGAGAGGCAGGTGTGGGTTGCTTATTTGCGATACTTGGGGCTCATTACCAGAATGAAAGACCAGGGAGAACCCGAACCCCCGCCCGAATCCGAATCCGCATCCGAACCCAACCCAGCCGAGACTCAACCTCTGGCCAAGAGTCTAAGCCACAACATTGTATGGAGTATTTGTTTTTATTTATTTATAATTTTTTTTTTGGAGGAACGCCTTTCTCTTTGTTTTCCGTCTCGATCCAAGTCGAGCCGAAACTGAGGCTGAACCACTCCCAATCTTGGCACGACTCCGGGCCCGGCTCGGGCCATTCGCCGCCGCCACCCACTGAATCGAGGAGCGCTGGAAATATGAGAATTTAGAATGCAGATGCAGAACTTTATGCAAAATTCGTGACTAATCTGCGCGCGCCGCCTGAACTTGAGGAGCAGCCTAGCAGGGGCCACAAGTATTTCTTATTTGATTTATTTTTTATTATTTTCCCCCGCTCGAGAGGTCTCAAGATTATTGGCGAGCGTAGGAATAATAAAAGAAATCAGGGAAAACAAATTGAAGTCAGTGCGACGGCGACGCCGAGAGTTCTCCTTCAGATTGAAATCTGATGCAGAAAATAAAAAGCGAGCTCTAGAGAATGGCAAGAAAAGTGAGTGTGTTGTGTGGCCTTTTTTACAGTGGTGTGAAAGTGTAGGCACCAGAAGAGCCTCAATTTCTTGGCGTGATTTGGCAGAAATTGTTGAACTGATTGAAAGTGTTCCCAGAACTCGAACATGAAACCCCAAAAGGTTTTTGATTTAATAAGATAACCATTGGTAAAGAAGCAGACCAATATAGCAACAATATGCGGTACGCATACCATTTTTATAGGGAGTCCTGGTTACTAATTTAGGTATTTTTCAAACAAATACTATGCATTCTTAGGTATAGATACGGCTGTAGTACTGTTGTAGCTATCTTTACTTTTCAACTTTACTCTTTTAACATATCTCTATTGTAAGTATAACATTTTTTCATATTACAGAACCATGATTAATGCCTACATTTACTCCGCTCATAATTGCAATGGTTTTTGAAAAATGGTCCCCTTTGGAGAATTCATTTTTCTTCTAAACGTTTTATTTTTTTCTGGCTAATTTGCCTTTCTCCACCTCTGCCGCCTCATTTTTATCGACTTAGTCAGAGGAATTGCAACACATTGCTGGGCACTGAAACGATTTACACTGTCTTCCAAAAGTCTGCCTACCAAATGCGAGTTTCCGCCTCGTTTTTCTCGCATTTCCTCGTGCTGCCTATTCATGCGAAATGTTCATCGCCCCTCGTCGAAATCGTTCCTCTAATGCGTGTGGCTATTTTTACTATTTTACCAGCCGCCGCTGCTGGGCACGTCGCGTATCTATATCTCTATATCTCTCGAATGCCCAATGTCTGATGTCTGCGGCGAGGTTCGTTGACTCAGAGGCAGAGGCTTTGTTGTATGTAATTCGGCGTCGGTTTTTTGGGCTGAGAATGACCAGAGAGTTGGGCAATCGGAATCCGAATTGGCTACACCGAATCTACAGACACCACAGAGACCACAGAGAAACGGCAACCATAATGCCTACGGATCTCGTACATTCATTATCGGAAATGTCAGTGCGTGACCTCGACCGCGTTTTAAGAATTTTAGAATTTTCGTTTCTTTACATTTTATCGGTCTTTGGTCTTCGGTCTCAGGCAACGCCTTCTGTTATTATTGTCTGATTCAGCCTCCCTCCCCATCGCTGATATTATGAATAGAACTTTACAAAACTATTGAAAATTAAGCACGGACTTTGATAAATGTCCGCAACTGTGGCGATTAAGAATGCCTGAAAGTCACACCCAAAACGTGGGTAGGTTTGGTCGTGGGTCATAAGCTCAACAATAAGATTTTGAGAGAAAAAGTAGCTAAAACCCAAAGACACTGTGCTAATTGTTATTCCATTAATTGAGCGACAGAAACACCTTTGAAACACTATCAAATCGCCATAAATCTGTTCCCAGAAGGAAGTCAAATTTATTGCCAATTTTTTACACAAGCAGGGAAGAGTCAACAACCCAGAAAAATTCCACCCAGAAATGTCTCCTAGAGAACACACTTTTCCATCCGAGATGTCACATAAATTGGGAACGCACGAACAGCAAATAAATTTCGTTGCTTCTCTTTTTATTTTTGCAAAACATTTTTATGTGAAGTAGTCACGACAGTTGGAACACTGCCAAATCGCACCAAAAATAGAGTTCAACGAAATTAGAAATTAGACAGGGCAAAAGAATCGGGCGGCGACTCTAATTACCCAAAGAAAGAAGCTGCTGGAAGCTGGGAGGAGTGGAGTCGAGACAAATGGGAAGCGGAAGGGCAGAACGGTTTGTCCGATGGTAAGGTGAGATGACGATTCTCCCGACTGAAAGACGACCCCAGAGGGGCAATTAATCAGCTGACCCAGAAAGCCACTCACAGCTCTCATAGCCAGAGGAATTGATGTCGTCGACGTGCTGGGACCAAATGCAGCGGGAATTAACTCGGACAGGGTAAACCGCTTTGAAGTCGGGGATCAGACTCTGAGAATGTGTGAAGAGTCTGCAGTTAGAGCCCGACTTGGCCTATTGAGTAACATATATATTGGACAAGGAGTTGTGGGTTATCTCCTCCTCCAGAATCGCCTCCCCCTCCGGATTCTCCTCCGTTGACATAATCACGTCCGAGTGTCACGTTCACAGATGATGGCCGGAATCCCGTCTCGTCTCGGTCTTTGGCTTTTGTTGGCATCACGTTCGGGCTGAAGCCATGCCGCAGAACAAGTTTGTCGTGAAAAGCGATGTTTTGTGTTTTCATTGTGGTCTCATTAGAAACATGTTACATGGAATCGATTATGAAATTGCTCAACTCTCTTTAACTGTTCCTCGTAATTAATTTCAATGAAATTAGGAAAAGCTTTCTGATTTGGTGTGAAAGAAGTGTGACTTCGGAGAAGGAGAAAAAGCGGTAAGCTCTCTACTCTTCAAACTTGAACTTTCTAGTCAACTCAAGAGTGATTAGGTCTTGAGAACCTCTCACGTTCTGAGTTTCTTTAGGGCAAAAGAAAATGTGTTGTGGGAAAGTTTATTACACAGTATTTGGTTACACGTACATGTGTATAAATATTACTAAATTCAATCTCTTAAATCATCATCAAACTGAAACCGAAAGTGCCCTCGTAAATCTTTCCAAACTGAACCCCAATTAATCCTTTGAACCTTGAGCTGATAGTTGATGACAGCCTTATCTAGTGGCACATTCTAGGTTCACTTGATTCAGCCCCCAATCATGGAAAATCTCTCAACCATTTGACCTTCCTGTCAGAACTTATCTCAGAATTTCGAGAGACCTTCAGTTGCTTTAGAATAGAACTGCAACTGAACAATTAGAGATAATGTTCCTAAGCAAATGATGCAGCACTCTGACTTCGGGGCACGACTCACCCAGAAAGAGCCTTGCCCCGAGGGGAAGTGATTCAGAAAGCGAAATCGTTCGATTCGATTAATTGCACATAATTAGATACAATCGCTAGGCTAATTGGGCTTAAGGCGAAACTGAAATCGATGAATACACAGAAAAATAGCTAAAGAGACAAAATCATGGGGCCACCACCTGGACATTGTCGCGGACTCCCATTTGGTCATGTCGCTGACCCGGGTGAACTGTCAAAAATTGTGAAAATGCGTCGTGTATCTGCATGGAAAATGCCATTGGCAAATGCATTTCCTCCACCGCTGTCCTGTCTCGTTTTCCATTTTCGGCCATGGAAATCAATCATGAAAAATATGCTGGCCATTAACAATTGGATTTGAAATCGAAATCGGATTCGGACTCGGATTTGGATTCGTCGTTAAAATGAACATGTGTTCATGTGTGCGCCGCCCGGTAAAGCGACAAACAAATGGCAATTTGTTGTTGATTTTTCCTCAATAATTCAAAATATTTGATTTACTTTCGCCTCGTGCCGCATTTGACAAGTTTTATTGGGGTTTTGTTTTGGCCCGATGCCGCCTCGAATGGATACAGATCGGCGTGTGGAGTGGCCAGTCGATCCAATCCAGTTTTGGCCCCATCTCCGAGGGGTTCTCTCCCTCGTTCCCTCGTTCTCTGAGTATTCAGGCAGTCAGACGTTGAGGCGTGAATTTGACACCACTCGAGTTCGAGTTCGGTTTTCGTGTGGTCTGCACTCTACTCCGATTACCAAACTCGGCCTGGCCATCTCCTCATCAACACTTTTCGGACTTCTCTTTGGGGTGCAATTAAGATGCTGGCTGACACAAAAAGCTCAAGCTGGGGCCAAAGACAAGGTCACGAATATAGTTACCAGTTGGCGTCAATTACCTTAGGGGGAGTGGCAGTGGGAGGCCCAAGGCTGTGGTGCCGGTTAACCCCTGGCTTTGGCTGCCCAAATTGAGCAACTAAAGCTCGGACAATGAATCGTTCATTACGCGACTTTCGTTTGATTTTCCACCAGCGGTCTCGAGTCTTGTCTTCTCTAGTGTTTTTGACTGTTTCAGGGTTTTCTTTTTTGGGCCAGCGGCAATTAAAATAAGATTATTACCAACGGTGGTTTTGCCGGCTTTTCTTCGGAGGTTTTTGTTGGCTTTGGTCAATGTACTATTACCGCTGGTGGAAAATCAGTTACCGGCTAGCCCAAAAGGCTACCAAAACCGAAACAAGAAACCCCGAACTAAGCCCCTCCTAACGACTTGTTAATTGTGTAATAAATAGAAAGCTGAAAGCGGCAATGCAACCCGAAACTGAGCCGCAATAAAGGGAAAGAGAGATGCAGTGTGGTAATAATTGAAATTTAATACCGAGAAAAGTTTGAAATATGCCTTCAGATCACTGATATTTTTAAGTAAGCCATTTTAATGGCACTCTATTAGGCCCAATCAATCGTCACCTTATCCTTGTTAATACTATGCTCATTAAATTAGCAACAATTAAGATTATGGTTTTAGGCTTTAAGTAAACCCACTCTCCAGGGAATAAGCTCCCAAAAATCTCCCAGTGGCCACTCATCCGCATGACATTTAACCATATTGAGTGGCCATTAGAGACAAATCCCCATACCCATAATTACGATCCGCCGAAGCAGCAGCTGTTGCAGAAAGATCTTCCAGCTGAAGATAAACGCGCGGCAATAAAAACAACTGAAAAATGACATCCCAGAGGCACAAAACAAAAAAGGAAACAAATTAAAATTCAAACGGATGAAAAATGGCAAACAAATTTTCGTTGGTTATTTCGTTAACATTGCAAATGAGAGTGTGGTCCAGGGATTCGCTTAGTATTTATTTTTCGGGGAGGGATATCCTCAGGCGTGGAGCAGCCGCTGCAGAGGAGGTCTTTTGAAGATCCGCGACTGCTGCGGAACAATGAAAGCCTCGCCACACTTCACTTTCACCATCTCGGCTCGGCTGGCAGATGGAACATGCCGCCTCCCATCGGACTTCATCCGATCCGTTTCGATCCGAGATCCCATCGAGTTTTCCCGCCATTACGACACCTCAATTTGCGATGCAGCGGCTTCAGCTTCCCATGCCCAGAAGCCATGAAAATCTTAACGGAAAAAACCACACGGAGCCGACAGCTCCTCCCCCTTTTTCGGAGGCACAGGGACTGGCACTGGGACTGAGAGCCCCTGACTCATTAGGCCCCAAACAAGTTCATAACTCAGGAGGAGGTGGCGCAGGGTCAGGCCGAAAAGTAAACGAATCAGCCATGATGACGATGTAGTTTGGACATGTGAGCGGAGGCACCTGCGCGAGCACGATCCCAAATTGATTTTTAAAAGCCTCCTCCAGGTGCCCAGCTCAGCCCGGCAGAGTGGGAGCCTTCCTCATCCTCGCCTGCTGTTTCCAAGGGAGGAGACCGAAGTAAAAGTTCAGCCGAGAGCTGACCTCCCGCCTGCCTCTTCATAAGCCAAGAAATCTTGGCTTTGACGTTATTTCGGCCAGGGAAACACTTTCCCGGGCCGATCAATCGATCGATGCTTCGATCCGGATGATTATCTTTCGGCGAACGTGATTTGCTACCACAACTGCGGCGGCGGTTAACCTCGGCGACATTATTTGCTGCTTATTTAACCGCAAAACATGAATAATTTTCACGGGGCGTTAATAATCGTTTTTAAGGTGATGCTGGGGTTCAACGGCTTTTGGGGGAAACACCAAAAACAGGAGAAACTGTTTATCCCTGATCAGAACTATGGGTAGTAAGGAGATCAATTGAAGTGAAGGGAACTGCACCCGCATAAAGTCATAAAGCCACTTTCTCTTCCAGAGATTTTTTGAACAGTATCCCGGGCTTTGTTAATTTGTCAACGTTTTCCCGTGAGTGAAAGTTTCATTGATCTTCCTTGGGGTTTTAGTGCCACCGCCACCACAGGCATAAACGAACTTATTCAACTCAATTGATTTCACGCAGTAACCGACCGCCTTCGTATTCACACATCAACACCTCCTTAGGCTCCTCCCCCTCCTCCACCTCGTTGTTATCGTCTTGCTCCAGACCAACCGAGTTCATAAAAACTCGGCCTGGCCGTAAAAATAAAACCAATATTTATTGCCAATTCAGCAATTGGTGAAAAACTTTATTAGCAATTTGCCAATTTGAATAAAACGAAGTGAAACGAGACGAAACGGAGGCCAGCCTGCGATAGAGGCAGCGACCGTCGAAGGTAGGGAATAATGTAGGTGCAGTGGAGGAGTATCGGTAGGTGGAACACACCTCTCTCGCATGTGTGCGGCTGATTGAGTGTGAGTAGCAAGCAGCAAGTGGCAAAAAGAGTGGAAGCAGCACCTTGTAACATGTGACCAGATTTTAGGAGAGTGTGTAACCTTGCAGCGTGGACATTCGCACAATAGCTGATATATAATTTACGTATAATTTAGGGTAATCTAAGCTCTCTTTACTAATTTAAATAATTGTCATCCAATATCAACAGCTCTCTGTAATTGCAGTGATTCTAACTACAAATCCGCCACAAGATCAGTGATTAGATAGGTTCACAAACAAGCATCGTTTGCATTGATCCCTTTAATGATTCCCGATCGACATTTCGCTGATAAAGGCAGAACATAGCAGCGAAGGCAATGGTTCGTAGCACCCATACGGAGTGCCTCAGCGCATCTTCTCCGACATGCCAAGAAGCATAAGCAGAGATCGGAGTGTGCCGGCCCCTCTATGTAAGTATATGTTGAAAGTAGAGATCCCCTGTCCCTAAATTACCCCGCGACCATCCATCGAGAGTTCCCCATCTGTCGGCTCGGAATCCGATTCGGACCGCTGTCAGATTGTGTATCTCTGACTCTTGTTGTTGCTGTCTGTCAAAGGCAAAAAGTGCATTTCGATATTGGAAACAATTCGAGCTCTGTTAGTGCTGAACTTTTTCCCCTTCGCTCTCTGGGTTGGCTTCGCTTTGTTTTTGCTGTGTGTACTCTCTTCCGGCAGTGCACAATGTTTTCCTTTTATTTTGTGTTTTGTTTTTGTGGCATCAGTTTTTTTCGTCGTTGTTGTTTTGTTTTTCGTTTTCGTTGAAGGCTGTCAAAGAGATTTTGTCTCGGCGATTTGCAGTTGATATGCCAAAAGGTTTTTCCCTCCAGCTCTCCAGCCATTTCTTATTTTCTTTTCTATTTCCGCCAGCAGCAGCCGCGATTGAGTCACATCACGACTCTTGGCACCTTGCCTCCTCGCTCGCTATTTGCATTTGTTCGCACCTGGCTCCCAGGCTGGGAATCGGGCATCTTCTCCGTGATCCCGCTGCTGCTGCACCTAACCCTCATATTTGTACGATCCTTACGTGACAATGGTGGCGAACGAGCGGGGTCATTATCATAAAATCGCCACGTGGTCGAGTCAACGACAAGTGAACTTTCTAATATAAACATGAGCAGGAACTGGGAATAAATTCTCCAAAGATATCAATACGATCGATCTATGAAAACCAGTTGGACTTTGCTTCGTGTGGTGAACTAATGAGTAACAGAAATGGCCTTAGATACAGGTACTAGGATCATATACTAATCCGTTTCTTAAAGAGTCCTGTACTCTGTTCCTAGGGGTCTATTTATCTCCTTTGATCATCTATAAATCTCCCATTCTCCTTTCGTCCAGCACCAGTTCCCATCAACGATTACTCCACATTTGATCGATATTACATGCGGCCAAAAATACCGATCGAAGCCTAAATGACAGCAATTAAAAAATGGCAACCGCAAAAAGAGGCCACAAGGCACAGAGAAAGGCAATGAACCAAGACACGAATGAATGTTAATTATGAAATGAAAATCTCAAATATTTCAACAGTCCGAAATAAATCCTTAATCTCGTTCCATCATCGCCAAAAAAAAATTGCCAATTGGCAAATGAACGAGTATGTCTGTCTGCATTTTTTTCGGTTTTCTGTTTTCTGTTTTCGGTCCTCGGTTTCGTTTTTAAATTGCCATGAAAAATTAAAAATTGCACGCAATGCCAAAACGGTAGGAAAAATAATGGCAAATATGAGCGGACTCCGCGGAGTGAGAGAAATATTGTTGATAGTTTCGGACATGAGAAATGGCAACTTTAATTGCGGAAACAAATCAACGGAAAACCGATGGAAATTTGCTCCTTTTCTGTATTTTTGTAGGAAAACTTACGCAACCTTGCTTAGATTTACGACTTTAGATATAGGACCCGAGGTCTTTCGTGTGGGATTCTTACCAATAAAAAGAAGAAGAGAAAGTGAGTTAGTGGTGACACAATTGGAAGCGACTTGAAAGGGAACAAAGTAGGGGAAATTTATGGCAGATTTAGGGGAAAACCACTTCCAGAATGATCTATAAATATATTATTTATGACTAAATAGGGCCCACAAATACCGGATGATTTGTTTGGCTTAGATAGCTTAGGGTCTAGGGATTGAGTCGCATTTCTCCCCTCTCGCCCCTCCAGTGGGTGGCCACCAACTGACAGCTCCTCCGCCTCCATGGGAACTCCTCAAGTAGAGCCCTCGAGAATGCGAACGGGCGACGGGGGACAGGGCTAGTTTGCTATGCTAATTGAAAAGCGAACGAGAAAAGCTTTCCACTCAACTGGGAAATTTATGTATCAACACACAACACACAGAGTCACAACAAAAAGACTTTTCACCCAATTTTCTGGCTCGTGACATTCGCGTGGGTGTGGAAAATAGTGGGAGGTGACGGCGGTGAGGGACAGGGGAGCAATCGGGCACGCGACGAATTTCGACTATGGGCCTGCGGTCTCTCATAGAGGGTCTCCCTCCTTGGCTCTCCTGGCCTGATTTCCTACGGAATGCATTTACCAGTGCCGCAGCCGGTAGAAAGTTCCTACAAAAAAAATCGATAAAAGGCAGCCAGTGAACGCCGGAGACAAACAACAAACTTTGCCCCAAATTATGGCCCAGAGACGGAATCGATAAGATAACGAGTTTCTGTTTGGATCCGAGTGGAGCTGAGCTCTCTATACTTTCATTGTTTTGGCTGACATTTTATTAATTGGAGGCATAAATCATCAAAGTTTGCGATAACCGAGGGGGTCAGCGGAGTCAGCTCTGTGTATGAGCATGGGAATTGAGAGTAATTAATCGGGGCATATAAGCTTCAATTTATAGGGTTTAACTGGGTTGACACTAGCTAAAATCCAGGCAGTTTTGTTTACATAAAGTCCCAATAAACCCCATTTCCCACACACGTTTTTCTACGCTTTGATGCGCTCCAATGAATTGGCAAACTCCTAAAAATATTATGGATTTATTGTTGCACCAGCGAGACAGAAAAAGAGTCAGACAAGTTGAGTGAGACATTCCCGCATGGCTGGGACTGACTCTGAGACACATGAATGGCAAGGGGAGAGAAAATGGCAAGTGGAAAATATGCAAATTGTTTATGTAAACAGAGGAAGCCACCAGCCAAGGCCGCAAATAGGAAATGCCCGGAAAAAGTATGGGTGGCATCGACGTGAGGAGGTCTTTGACCCCGGGGTAAGGGTATTTCCATAAGGAAAGCACTGGCAGCACAAAGGATTCATGTACCGATCAAAGGTTAACAGAAAAGTAATAAACAAGAAAAAATATGGCAATAATTGTCAGCAGATCTGAAGGCAATTTCATGCCCTGTCAATCAGTTCGAGGATAGAGAAATCCTGAGAGAAAAGGGCAGTCACAGTCGCAGCCGAAGATTTATCGAGCAGCAAAATTGCAAATTGCAATTGCCATTCCGGCAGAGTTTTCCACATTCTGTGATCATTTTGTGGCTTTGTGGCCGCTGCAACCCTGGTTCAAAGGTTAGCATAATATTTTTTTGATTGCATTTCAATTTCTGGCCACATTGGCCATAAATCTTGCACAAGTGGCAAAAATTAAAAGTCATAAATTACGATAGAAGCCAAGCCACAATTCCCATTCCCATTCAACCAATTTTAACTGCTACAACAGCAAAAGCAACTGCAACGTCAATTGCAACTGCCTTGCAACTTTCAATGCAGCCGGCGATCCTCTTTGCCCGCTGAGCGAAAATTCAATTTTTGGCCACTTTAATTACGCCGATCCGTAAATAGAGTCAAAGTTTACCAAAAGAGCTGACAGCGGATGACAACCGTGCCGGAGAGCTGGGCCCAGTGGGTGGCTAACGACTTTTTAATTGAAATTACCCCGAGTTGGGAGCGCGTTCCCCAGGAGTACCTCTTTCCCATTCACGGAGAAGGATTTCGGGTGAATTTGTCAGAAAGATAATGGGAAATGTGATGATAATTGTAGAGTTAGAGTTTGTAACTGTAACGAACACACTCAATGAGCGTTGTCCACCTCAACACACTCTGTCTACTTTTTTTGACCGGCATGCTCAGGGAAAATGGGCGTGGGTTTTGTGTTAAGATGAACAAGAG